>JAVJGG010000021.1:25636164-25652164 GCA_035590195.1 Aviceda cuculoides | reverse complement strand
GGGGGCCTTTCTGCTCCCCCCTCCCCCAGCGCCTCCTTTCAAGTCTGAGCGGCTTTAATGAGGACCACGGGTAATGTCATTAACGTTACAGACTCCCGCCAAGCGGTTCGGCTCTGCGCAGCCGGGGCGGGGGGGAGCGGGCGGACCGACACACCCGGGGAGCCGCCTGCTCACCCCCGCCGGCCCGGCATGGGGGGTCACACCGTCGTGTCCTCCCCCGCCCCGCAGTTCTGAACCCCGGGAGAGGGGCGAACGGGGCCGGGGGGGGGGAGGGGAGCCGCGACCCCACGGGCGGGCCCGACCGAACGAGGCTCCGCGGCACAAAATGGCTCCTCTCCCCTCACGTCACACGGAGCCTCGCGGCCCCACGTGGGAACCCTCCAGCAAACACCACCCCTTGACCAATCAAAAAAGAGCCGAGCGGCCTTTTTCTCTAATACCATTGGTTGAGCCGCACCGGGCTGCCGCTCTGGGAAAGGAGCTGTCAATCAAAACCACGCGGGGCCGTGAGCGCTGACAAATGCCGCTGCTGTTCAGCCCCCCGCTTGCAAATACCGCCCGGCATGGCGGCTTAATTAGCTCGGAATGGCTTTTCCTCCCAGCTCAAACAATCTGTCACTGCCGCGCGGCGGAGGCAGCCATGCATAAAAAAGTAAGCAGAGGCTAAATATCAATTTGATTTTGTGTATCAAAGGAATATTTTAGGTTTTCTCCCCAGTAATGAAACGTATCCATTTAAATAATAAAAGGGGGGGGGACACCTAAACAAGTATCTCAGTATTACTCCTTAAACATCATGAGGAGAAGAACAAAATTGCAGCTTTTGTCTTGTGCCTCTGATACATTTTTTTAATCTAAACGTTGGTTTTGATAACTCTGCATCTTGTTATCTGCTTTTGGCAGCATCATGCATGTTTTTGTATATAGGGAAGCCTGTATTTCCCTTGTATTGAATGTGCAAAATCTCTTATTTACCCTGACTTATGTTAGGGGAATGTCATGATAGTACTAAGGCACTTTCACGCTAGTTCTAAAATGGCAGGTTGATTTTCATGTTTATTTTTGTAATATTGAGAGAAAAAGTAGTTAAATAGCACTATTTTATATGCAGGAAGAGAATATTTTGTATGCTTCACTTCTGTCATGCTTAAGTCCCTAAATTGCTTTTGACAAGTAGATAACTTGGAAATAAATTGCTTTAGTGACAGAAGTGTTTTGAAAATAAACCTTGAAAGTGAGAATATGAAACCTGTAATTATCTAATGGAAGACTGAGAAGGTTTTTAAAAGCAAAACAAAACATAAGCACTAGAGTTGCTGCAGTTATCTGACCTCTCCACATGCTGTGCCATATCTATATATTGTGGATATGTAGGGCATGATTTTCCAGATTCCCATTAGCTACAAAATGTTCTGGGTGAGGCACTGGGATCACAAAAACATTGGAGAGCACTCGCACAGAAAACATGTTTGCTTTGCAGGTAGCAGCATTTGTGGAGGCAGAGAACTTCTTGAAGAATTTAGCAATTTCTTCCTGAATTTCTTTATTGCTTCTGTATTTTTCAGGTTTTTGGCCTCCCCATTGCCTTTCTGGCAGGGATCAAGGCACGTATGTCACGTGAGAGCCTGATGCGTTGTTGTACACAGGGGTTTTACTGTGGCTAAATGCCCACTGAATGCTTGGCCTTGGACTGGGACAAGCTACGGCTGCTGGTAGTACTTGGTATGCTAGTGTCACACCCGTGTTCTTCAGAAGGTCTCGCTGCCGGTAGAGTTTCAGTCTTGTTAAAAGAAGTTACAAAAGATCTGTCTAATGAGAACAGTTTGGGTCACAAGTAAAGGAAGATGAAGATCACGGAGATCCCTAGGACGCTGGTGGCAGAAGAGATCTCCCGCAGCCGGCCCATCCTCTTCTTGGAGGCTTTGGCTGCAAGCTTATAGTCCTTCTGGTTTTTCAGGACCGTGGCTCGCTGGTGTGCAGCGTTATCACTGCAAGAGTTGATTCATGAGAAACTCATTATTCTGTACAAATAACATGTGACCTTTGACTTGAATCCTTGGAAAACTTTGGAAGGAAAAAGAATTAGAAGGGGAAAAGGTTTGGTGGATCCTGTTCTTGTTCACGTTTGCTGTTATTTGGGATTTTCTGAAGCCACTAATGTCATTCTTGACTGCGATTGAGACTACGTGATGACTTCACCTCCCTGTTACTGCCACCTAAAAAAGCCTGTGTCAATCTGAGGAAACAAAATAGGCGTCTTCACTGCTGCAGCAGGAGGTTTACGTTCATTGCTATGGCAGTTCAGCAAACATGCCTATTTCTGTGGGCATCTAGCTAGATCGTGACAAGTTTAGGTCATAGTGTCTGTATTGCTGCAGGGGAATGGCTCTCGCACACATGTCTGCATAGGAAATATTAGTGTCAGGAAGCTGAGTAAATCCTTATTCAAACTGATATATAGCTTTAAAAATGACTCTATAATGTATTATGTCCCTGAGGAAAGTTGTAAGAATTTTTGGCCTGTGAAACATGTGTATTTCTTTACTTCCAAAATACAACTGCTCCAGCTAGAGATAGGTAGCTACCGGTGCTTGCAATGATAGAGTACGGCAACACCCAGAATAAAATGTACGTGAGACAGAAAGAATATCAAGAACATCAAGAACCTTGTTAATCTGTTTCGTAGTTCCATCCAGGTTAAGGCTGGGATCAGTTTCTGTCACTACTCCGATGCCAAATTAATCCTTTTGAACAGTTACAACTCTGATATGCTGCTTTCAGGCTTAATATGGTATGAAGGGTCCCATTTGGTATTGGAAGTAATTTAAAAAGTAGCTGGGAAGATTTGCTGTTCATCTTCAAGGCATCCTACCAAGGAAGTTGTATGGGACGTAAGATTGATGGTGATGGCTGAAAGACCATGTCTGATCTTGGAGTAACTCAAGGGAGAAGGGACTCTGATGGATTATTTTTTTTATTAAACTTTGACTTTTGTATGCTTTTGGCTAAAATAAAAGTAGAAAAACCACATAAACACATAACAAAACATACTTCAACTTGCAATTCTTATGGCCCTAAGTAAGAGTTGCTTTTAACTGGCATAAGTTGGCATTGTTGCCAAGAGAAACAGTCCCACCTTCCCCTGGCAGCTTGTTCACATTCCTCCACCGTTGCCTCCTCCACTGTGCCAGCGCGAGCCTATGTGCAGCTGTGCATTGACATGGGCTGAGGAACCGACGCAAGGTAACCTTAATCCAAGAGAAATTGTGGGATTTTTGTATTACGGTTTTATCTCAGACGAGTTAGCCGCTCCAGCTCGCAGCCTGGCTCCGTGCGTGCCGGTGCGATGGGAGGAACGACACGGGGCGGGAGCGAGGGACTGAGAAGAGCGAGTTCTGCTCTTTGGGTGACGGTGTGGCACCACGGGAGGCTTGTGCTGGCCCAAGGGAAGGGAGAAGAAAGAGATAAAAGGTGAAGTTCCTGGCTTTGTCACCTTTGAAGTCTCATGTTTTGCAGGACAGTGAAGGGTAGTAGCGACCAATGCGCAAACTGCCGTGGTGCAAGGGCGTGAAGCATTATTATTTTTCTATATTTGAGTCGTCAGCTCTCAATGTCTTTGTAATGCTCCACAATGGTCTTGCAAATTATCATTGTGTGAAATAGTCTTTAATGTCCTGTTTCTGGGTAGGTGGTGTACATGGGATCCTATTGTATTGCGGACACAGTGAAACTTCTCTGTTTTATAGAGTTGGTTTTTTTCAGTAGGTTTCCTCTGTTTTTATTTTGGTGTGTAATTCTCTGTAAAAGTACTTTGTTTAATGCTTCTACGATGGAGTTGATGTGCTACTTTTAACTGCAAGTACGTATAGGGGTCATCTAAGATGCTGAATTAGCCGAGCAAAGATTAATACTATCTCTGAAGCTGTTTTCTCCTTGGTTAAAAAGAAAACAAAGTGAATTGCATGTTGAGTGGGTGTAAAGAAGCTAAGGAAAATTTTCTGATAGGCCTTTGTATATGTGTTGGATGATGTTTGCTTCCTTGTGCAACTCTTACTGACTCTTGTCCAATATTCTTTTTATCATGAAGTGAACTTGTACAGGCACATATTTGTTTATCATAAACAACTCAGAAGCTTTAAAATCTCTTTTCTATCTGTCATCCATTTGAATTAAGTATCCTTTTCATAAACAACAGTGTGATCTTCAATACACTGTGTCATAATTTGCTTGTGTAGCTGAATGGAGGACAAAAATGTCTTTTAACACAATTTGAGATGAATGGAAAATGTGGCTTTACTGTCCTTGTGAACCCACCCTCTGCTTTTTTCAACAGCATTAAAAAAAAGAGCAGCAGTCAGTAAAATACTAATTAGTAGAGGTGCTCCTGTGTGTGAATTCTTCAGTTAGCACTGTTGATGATGACAGCAGCTTCTGCCTTGCTCCCGGACATCCCACGCGTGCAGAAGGATGCCTCTCGTCATCCCTGGTCCTTCTTTTCTTTCTTCCCACGTCCTGGGCACAGCCTCCCTGCAGTGGCCAGTGCAACCTGCTTTTCTACCTGGAGGCAAAACGTTGGGGGGTCCCTGGGTCCCCTGCAGCCCCTCTTGTGGTGGTTCTGACATAGAACTGGGGGTCTCAGCGGCGGCCCCTCCGGGCGCCTGCTCCCTCCTTGCTGCCGCTCTCGTGACCCCCTTGCTCTCTTGGAGCTGCTTCGCAGCAGCAAGAAGAGGGAGGGAGGCCGTGGAATAGTGTTGGAGGGATGTTTTGTAAGGTGCGGAGGAGGAGTTTCTTAATAGGAAACAAGAAAAAAATCCTCCTCTCACAAACCGGTTGGCTCCTCCAACATTTGCTGCGTTACCAGCTTTGATCTCCTTATCTCCAAGGGACTTTATTTCATTTCTCTGACTGGTGTTGGAAGTGTCAGTCCAGCCATTACCTAGTTTTGGCAGACACTTTGGAAAACAGCAAGGGAGCCTTAGAGCAGGGAATTCCTCTTCTTTGCAGGAATAAGCTACTGCCGGTCAACTCTTAATGCCTGTTTTAACCTCCCTGCCCAGGTGAGAATCAGGGGCTGCTACAACTTCCACCCAGCGCAAGTCGAGCGCTTTGCAGTACTCCACATCCTATGTGTGTGTGCGGTACGGCTTGGGAACTGTGGTTTGTGATGTTATTGGGAAAAAAGAATGCCAAGTTGGGTTGGGGGTTGACTAAACAGATGCTGATGGCCTCTTCCCAGCCATAATCCTCCCTAGAATGGAGGTAACTTCCAGTGCCACCTCCTGCGTTTACACAACTGCCTAAATCTACAATAAATTTTCAAAACTCTTATGAGGATAAATGCAACAAAAATCAAAACACAGAATGAACCCGAAGCTGTAGCCTCAGAATAATTTGAGGGTTTAGACCCTTTGTGGTTTATGGCCATTTAATTAAAAACTAGCTTTTAGAAATTGATCTTAATTGCACTGGAAGCATCTTCTCTCGCAGCAGATGTTCAATAAAATACAACCTGGGTTTTCAACATCTACATTTCTAGTTATGATGTCTTTGTTGTGAAAAGTTGTCATCGGTCTGAATACATCATTTGGCGAGCCACCTGCCTTTCCTTTTCTCTTACCCACTCATTTTCTTGTGAGGTTGATACTGGAAAGCATAAACCTGAAGAAGGCTTCCCTTCTAAAAATTTGCTTCTCGCATTGTGTTCTCCTGCTAATGCTTATTTTATTAGCCCTCTTCTTTCTCTGGCAGCGAATGCAATGACGTAGCATTCAGGGCACTTTTCCAAGCTCTGAAATTTTACAAGCAGTACACAGTGGAAACATTTACAAATCTGTTCCAAGATACATATACACTGGGTGTATATATCCAAATGTAAATAGTCAGATCTGTTTGTTAAGTTTTCAATTTGCTCATTGGTTAAAGGTTTATATTCACGTGTTCATGGAGAATCTTTTCTTTTTGTGGTAAAAATGACAGCAGGTTTCCAAGGTGGGAAAACAGCCATTTTCTTATCTTGATGTTCCCCATGGCTTATCCGGAATCCTCGAGTACCCACGTACTGGATGTTGACAAGGAGAGAACTGGCAGCTCAAGCGGGTCTGCATTGCTGACTGGTCCTTGATGCTTAATAATCTATTTGAAGTGACGAGCTGACAGGGATTTGAGGTGCTGACTTGGCTATTGAGCCTTTTTCATCTCTGAATGAGATGGTTTTCTGTTTTTTTGGTAAATCATAGGTTTTTTTGAAGGGTTGGGGTTCTCCTGAAGTCCATCACTTGCTGGATGGAAAGCTGTAGCTTTTACGTTCTTCAGAACAGGAGACAGAGAGGCAGCGGCAGTTGTTATGATAACTAATGCTCTGTCCTCCACAAGGGAAAAATTATACTGTTCTTCTTTCTGTAAGGTTAGAGAAATCGTAATAGTTTAAAACTCGCTTTTTATTGCTCGCTGTAATTGAACTATTTTTTTCCTAAATTGCAAGTAAGGTGTTCACTTGTAGGCAAAAATCCACTTATGATGGTTAATTAGGTGGTCAGATTGTCTTGAAAAATGTCATCTTCCAGTAAGTAAATTCCATGGCTGATCAAACACAGTGAACAAAACCTGCGTCTGAAGAAAATCCAAACTTCGAGAAACTTCAACATCAATGATTTGCATCTAGATTTGAATTAAATGGATTTTTATAAAAGCAAACCTCTCCAAATACTGTAGCCAGTAGTTCATAGTTTTGCAAATTTCTGGTCATGATTTTTGTTCTTAGGTTTACTCCCTAGGACATAGTATGGGAGAAATTCTTAACCTTGAGTATCTGGTATAAATCCCTCAGAGTTTAATCATCTGCCAGGGAATGTCCCATCAAATGACAGTGAAGGAGAAAGTACAATCTTTGCGGCAAACGTGTTGGTTTAATTTTTTTTTAGTTTTTTTTTTCTTTTTAGTTACCAGTCACTTAATTTGAATCCATCAGCGGTAAGGACATAATCTTGCAGCATCTAAATAAATGTTTCTTGTCAGAAACCCCTAACCTATGTTAACTTGCTTTTCTGCTTAAGGTTGTTAACTGTTCTGTGCCAGTAAACCTGTGCTTTTACATTACAGTAAATTAAAATCAGATAAACTTTGAAAGAATTAGAAGTTATATTAGCAATGCTTGGCATGTTTGCAATAACATTTTCTCAATTTCTGTTTTATATACCAAAGATAATGTTTAATATGGTAATACATTTCAAACGTGCTGTAAAATGTTTGGGGGGTTTTGATAGCAGGAGGTTACGTGATATTGTCTGCTTCTGAAGAGGAAAAACTTGGCCATCCATAGAATCATAGAATCATTTAGGTTGGAAAAGACCTTTAAGATGATTAAGTCCAACCATAAACCTAACCCTGCCAGGTCCACCACTAAACCGTGTCACCAGTCTCCTAAACAGGCCAAAGTCTGCCCTCTGGAAGTCCAAGGTAGCAGTTCTGCCGACCCCCCCCTCCTTACGTCTCCAAGAATCAAAAACTCATATCATTTCATGATCGCTGTGCCCAAGACGACCTCCAGCCATCACATCACCCAGAGTCCTTCTCTTCACAAACAACAGGTCCAGTGGGGTGTCTTCCCTAGTGCACTCACTCACCAGCTGTGTCAGGAATTTCTCTGCCACATGTTCCAGGAACCTCCTAGACCGTTTCCTCTCCGCTGTATTGTATTTCCAGCAGACGTCTGGTAAGTTGAAGTCCCCCACGAGAAGAAGTTCTAGTGATTTTGAGACTTCTCCCAGCTGCTTACAGAATGTTTTGTCTGCCTCTTCATCCTGGTTGGGTGGTCTATAACAGACTCCCCCCATGATATCTGCCTTGTTGGCATTCCCCCTGATTCTTACCCATAGACACTCAACCCTATCATCACCATCATTAAGCTGTAGACAATCAGAACACTCCCTAACATACAGGGCTACCCCACCGCCTCTCCGTCCTTGCCTGTTCCTTCTGAAGAGTTTATAGCCATCCATTGCAGCACCCCAGTTGTGCCAGTCAACCCACCATGTTTCCGTGATGGCAACTATGTCATAGTTTTCCTGCTGCACAACGGGTTCCAGCTCTTCCTGTTTGTTGCCCGTGCTGCATGCATTGGGGTAGATGCACTTCCGTTGGGCTTTTGATCCTGCCACCTTTTTGGGGGGAGAAGCCCTAATTCCTTTGTGATCATTCATTCTTCAGGCACTTCCATGGTTTCTAACACATCAGCATCCCTTGAGTCTTTGCTGCCGCATGGATCGCCATCCCCTACCTCCACTGAGACGGCAGACCGAAGGATCTCACGAGCACGCTGTTCCTCAAACATTGGCATGCTGCCCCCAGGCTTATCTCTAGTGAGCTTGGTTTTATCCCTTCCCCCCTTCAAATCTAGTTTAAAGCTCTTTCTGTGAGTCCTGCTAACTCCTGGGCGAAGATCCTTTTCCCCCTTGAGACAGCTGTACCCCATCTGTTGACAGCAGGCCTGGTGTCGTGTAAACCGACCCGTGATCCAAAACCCCCAAATTCTGCCAGCTGCCAAAATACACCAGGCTTGGAGCCAGGTATTGATCTGCTGGCTTTTCCTGTTTCTTCCCTCATCAATCCCTGCAACTGGAAGGATAGAGGAGGACACTACTTGTGCTCTTCATCCCTTAACCAGTCATCCCAAGGCCCTGAAGTCCCTCTTGATTGCCCTCAGACTTCTTGTTGCAACTTCATCACTGCCTACCTGAAAAATCAATATTGGATAATAATATGAAGGCCGTATCAATGTAGGAATCTTTTTCTTCACATCTTTAACCCCAGGGAGGCAGCAGACTTCCCTAAGAAGTGGGTCCGGTCTGCGGGTTGGGCTTTTTGTTCCCTTCAGAAGGGAGTCTCCTACGACGACCACCCATCTTTTTTTTCCTTATGGAAGCAGTTTTGACGCAGGGCGTAGGCCGACTTAACCTCGGTGACACCTCCACAGTAGATGGACCGTCGTCCTCGCCATTGTTCGGTTCCGCTTGCAGAGCTTCATACGTGTTAGACCAGGGCACCCGTGGAGGTGGGACGGTCGCAGAGGAGACGTGCTGCCGGGCCGGGCCGGGACTCGTCACCATTGCCCCTTCTTTCCCTTAAGTCACCGCGTTCAGCCGAGTGGAGAGCATCAGTCCTGTGTCAGTCACTACGTCTGTGGCTTCGTAGTTGGGGTAAGCTGGTCTAAGTGCGTAGGGTATCTTAGAAAAACATGCTCTGGTCCCCAGGGAGATGTTTGTGCTATTTCTGGTGATAGTGGGACTGCGTGGTAAACCGGAATAACGTCCCCTTGCTAGGCCGCGTTTCAGCTGGATTTAGTGCCTTTATCTAGCTCGTTGCATGAGATGCACAATTGCTGGTAAGAGCCCTGAAGAGGGTCTGGGATCACAGGATTTGGCTTTTCATGATAGCCTGCACTGACATTGACTTAAAATGCTTGTGAAACCTGAGAACCATTGGGTTTAAAACTCCCTGAGGGCAGGATTATCCTCCTGTGTTCTGGGGTGATACAGCGCCTGTCCTGGCAGGGCTCTGCTTACACCCCTCTGTGCTACTGCCTTGTGGTGTATGTGTCTTAACAATACTAATGTTATTTTTCAGATTACTATATCTGAAATATTACGGTATCTGCAATTGTAATAGCAACAGCACCTCATAAAAGTTTGCAGATATGCTAAGTTTGTATTCTAGCTCTTCACCTTACGAAATTATTAAATGCAATTGCCTGAAAAAACATTGCATATTAGTGTAGCAAAAAAGCATGAAAAGGGCCAAACCTGACCTTTGTCAGGTTGGCTGAGCCTGGGAAGGAAATATAACCCATGCTTGACGGAGCACGTGTCTGCGCCCTTTGCTTCCTCTTGACTGAATTGGTATTTGAGTATACACTTAAAAGTAAGCACGTGCTCAAATACATTCCTGAATCGTGGCCTCATCTCTGCCCCGGGAAGAGGAGAGTGCTCTCTTCTTGCCTATTAACCTTTCTAACCATCACAGAAATGTTCCACCTAACTCTGCAAAAGCAATATTTGCCTTTCCTGCCTGGCAGACAGGTGAATCTCGAAAGTAGTTCTTGGACAATCTTGTTTCGGAGAACAGTGGGACGAGGCGGAGCCTGGAGCCCGAATGTTTGGCCAGAGATCCAGTTGGACACACTCTTCTTGAGACAAGGCTGTGTTGCAAAATGTTTGCGTAATTTATCCAGCCGTAAGCAAGATCTACTTTTACTCTTTTCCTAAAGTTACATGCTCTTATTGGTCATGTATTAACTCTAAGTACAACTGGTGGAGGACGCTATTAGAAGGATGTGATGCAGAAACTACGAGTGAGTAGGAACAGATCAAGTCACAGTAAATAAATACCAGGCAGTATTTTTTACATCATACACAAGTTATGTAGAAACATAGCAGTCTGGTAACCCAAGTAGCCCAGCTATCTCAGCTTCAATTTTCCTACATAATTGTTATTTGAGCTGCATAATACTTTATCATAAGCTTCAGAAATTGCAATCAATCATTTGCAGGTGGATAGGAGTAATACATCATTAGGTTAGAAGGATCAAGTTAAGTCTCCCCAATTAAGTATTAAACACAGTAAATAAATTTTATATCTGGATTACTGTCCCTTTAACTGAATAGTAAAAGTTGCAGGTTTTTTCATATGAACTAGTAAAACAAGCAGAAAAGTACTGGATTTAGCAGAGTGAATGGCCGTTGTTGCCATAGAAATAAGGAGACACTAGGATTTTGATGAGCAACTGAGAAACAATTTCTACTGAATTCACCTATATACGAGTAGCACACAGTCATGGCAAACAATAAGAATGTACCATGTTCTTAAATAACATTTCTCATCTATGACTTAAATAGTTTTGTACAAAAGAGTAAAATATTTTGGCTTTTACCAGGTTCAATTCTCAATAAAACCTTTCTTGCCAGCTGGCTTCGGTTCCTCTTCAATGGCTGCAGTGCCTAAGTGTAAAATTGCTGCTTGTGATGGGCAAATCAATAAAGCCTTATTAGTGTGCTCTGCTGCCTCTCATTGCCATCCCCACCGCAGTGCCCTTCGGTCGATGAAGAGGTGCTGGGACATCACGTTCCCAACGTCCTCCGATTTGTGGCTAGTGGGGTAGGAAGGTCAGAAGGGATACAGCATCTCCATAGCTCAAATATCCGTTCAAACGAGCCCTTCTGTGAGCAGCAGAGCAATGAATGCCTGCTTCCCCCCGGATTCATCTCACGTTTGGATTTTCTGGTGCCAAATAAGACCTCAGTTGCAGCTTAGCTGTTTTTGAAGCCGTCATGACTAAATTCGGGTGCCTGGTACCAGCAGCTCCGGCTGCAGCCCTGTCCTCACTGGGAGCGTTTCTGCAGGCTGTGAACCCTGTTGGACCTTGGTATGTTTGAGGCTTTTGCTAATACAGCAGCTAAACCTAGCTGATGGCATTCAGAGTTGTTAGAGACGAAACAAATGCACAAAGTGAGTGATGAGATTCACCTTTTTTCTTTCTTTTTCCCTTTAATTCAGGCAAAAATTCAGGAGCCGGTGAACTGGTGTGTGTATTAGGGCAGATTGGTCCTAGCCAGTATTGGCTACCAGTGCTAACACAGCTGTTTTCAGAAGTTATAGCAAGTTTTGTTTTTATTAAAATTAAAAAAAAAAAAAAAAAAAATAAAAGAATTTTATATATAGATCACTTGGGTTCAGGCTATCATAACAAATAGCAGAGTATGCTATCACATGATGACAGGTAACAGGAGATACACCTACTGGAAACACTAACAAAAATATGCCTAATAAAACTAGATGGCGTAATCATTTCTGATAAACCTCGTGATCCTAAAGCTCATCTATTCACAAGAAAAACAAATTGCCACTTGTAAATAACTTGAATCTTAAAATGTCTTTATCAGACCTTCACCTTTTAATAAATAGCTTTTAATCAAATCGAATACTTGAGCAGAATATTTGTGTTTCTACAGCAGTGTTGCAAACTTGAGTTTCCTGTGCTCTTATATAAGTTGTGTCTTTGGTCTGTGCCAAATGTGTTGCTAATAACAATGCTTTTTATTTGCAAAATATTCTTCTGGCTGGTCATTTGGATCTGGTGGTATCAAATTATAACCTCATTTTTCCAGGTGCCATAGTAAAAAATGTGGCTCATCCTGTATTGCAGGCTTTGCAGATAAACTACCGTTTCACTTGACCGTTGGCAGATTCTTTAAACTATCATTCAGGTAGAGCATCCTTGGGACAGTCTTTGGATGTCGTTACCAAAACAGGGATAACGGGGTGGGAAGATGTACCAGAACATGGAGGCTGATCATTAAAACCAGAATTTTCTGCATGGGATTGTACATTTTAATAGCTTTTGTCTCAGATCTCTGTAGATTCACAGAGGTGCAAATGTTTCTAAATGCAAATACAAATGCTAACGTATTCATTCATTTAAAAGGAAAATGGTAAAAACAAAATCTAGGGGACGTGAAATAATGAAGTCAGCAGGTAAGAGTTTTAAAGTAACGAGGAGGAGATGATTGTTAGCCACGATATGCGGTGAAACTCAGGAACACCTTGCCAGATGATGCAGCAGAAATCTCTTCAGGGTTCCTAAATCCATAGCACATACCCCTCGCTCGGGAGGGTCCGTGGGCTCCAGATCCTGGTACGCGGGGGAGACGTGGCGGTACGCTTGTCCTGCTCCTACAGCCTTCTCGGGGCAACGGCGGTTGGCACCATTTGGGAGAGGAGATGGGACTAAACCGACCTGTGCTCGAACCTGCTACGTCAGCTCTTAAGTACCTAAACTAAAATTCTCATTTTATAGAAAGGGAAACAGAGAAATGGAGAGGACGTGTCTTTTTGCCGATAACTGCCTGAAGACTAGTTAGGGAATGAAAACAGAGCATTTGTGGTCAGCCGTTGGCTACTGGCAGAGCTTTTTCTACGTTGTGTAGAAGACAGACGTGACTGTAGACCCCCAGCAATATGATTACAGTATGAACTCTACACACTTATCTTAAATTTCTCCTCCTTCAGACATCTTCCATTACAACCAAGGCAGCTGGGATCCAGAAAAGGTAGTTGTTAGTAGTGCTGTTTCAAGGAGTATTTACCCAATTCTTAAGGGGATTTTTAACGTACTAAAAAGACAGGCTGAATTATGCTTTGGTCTCTCATAAAGCTCCTGAGATTTTGTTTTCACCCCTCTCAGATGATGAGTCATCATGTTTATCAAAATCGTACATCACTACCTAGAAATCATGTAATTTATTTAGAAATGCTGACTTCCACATTTTATCTGCTAAAGTAAGCAAGTACTAAACTGGCCTTGATCAATGTGCTTCAGTCAAGGGTGCTGGGAATTTACTGGCTGTGACCTTCCCTGCGTGTTTAAGAGCCTAAACGACAGGGAAGGTCAATGGCAATTACGCCATTTAAGAAATTCATGGAGTTAGGCAGCTAAATAACTCCAAGGATTTACACCAAAGTTTGATTTATTTCTCTTTTTTTTTTTTTTTTTAATACCAATATCATCACTTAGCAGTCAAGGTTAATTCATTTGTAGTGAATCAAAAAGGTAGATCTAGCAGTAGTGAGTTCAAATAAATAAATAAACTCTGCCTTTGCACTTCTAAAAAATAGACTTTTAGGCCCTCTAGAGAATGTTATTAAAAAATAATTATCCAGTCACTCTGAAACTGTTAAATGATCCACATAACACTCATACAGGCTGTGATACTAGGCCTAATAAAATTTAATTCTGTTTTGTCAATCCAAAACTCTTCATTTTGGCTGACTGAAGATGTTTAAATACGCAGTACAGTGTAAGTGCATACATACCTATAAAATGTTTTCGCAATGTCTAATAATTTTGGATGTTTTCACTTCTGGGCATCTAATCTGAGCTGCTTTTAAGAGTCCTAATGATCAAGAGCGCGTTCTACGCGTGGCCTGAAACTTGATTTTCGAGGTATTGCAAGTTGAAGAATTAGAACCAGAAGCAACCAACCCCCACTAATTATGTTGTCTCCTAAGGTACGTGAGATGCCCTTAGAATTGAAAAGGTTGTTGGTTCTCAACATGAAGCGAAGTAATCCTTCTAAATGTTTTGCTCATCGTTGGGTGTTGTTCTGGGGGATTCCTCAAGACAAAGGACATGATATGGAGAAGAGTTGACGAGACAAAATTGTTTCCGTTTTTGTAACCGATACCTTCAAAGAATCGAAGCCGAACTATCCTGGGCAAGCTTTTTGTGTTTTAACCTTATATGAACATTTCCAAGCCATTTAATCCAGTGCAGCGTGACAGAAATAAAATTAAATCCTACTTCAGCAGCTAGAATCATTTTGTCTTAAGCCTATTAGTACAAGATCATTTTCTACTTTTTCCTTACCTGCACTGTGTATCTGCCGTGTACTCACTTCTTAGGTGTAAATGTTGTGTATAACTGTACATCGTAACGAATTGCAGTGTGTCTGGTTGGACTTTTGTTTAAAAAATATTTTTGGGCAGTCAAGCAGGAATTGAAAAGTATGTATGAAGTTGTATTTGGAAATACTCGTACAGGAGTTCCTGCTTAAAATTATCATTTTGCCATCAGCATGGGTGAGCTGGCATTAGTGTTCCCTGCCTTGTAGGGCTAACGTCAGGATGGTCGCTGCTTTTGCCAAGTCACTATGATATTAGCTGAAAATTAACATTTTCATCAGAAGTCCCGAGTTAAACGCACATCTTTGTATGTGGCTGGCCCTGTCACGTGTGACTGATGCAGTGGTATTTAACATAATGGCATTTTGAACTGTAAGGCATTATTTTGGCCCCGTGTTAGCCGCTGGCGTGGGTGTTGTGTCGTCTCTGGCCTTCTCCATGCTCCCCAGCGATGACAAACTGAAAAAGACAGTCATTATCTTCCACTCCGCAGTTCCCAGAGTGGACCAGGATTTCCAGCCTGGTATTTCACTAAGATGCTTTTGTTCACTTAAAGGACTTTCATCAACTGAATATTCATTTATGCATCGAATTGCACATTTCTTGAGAAAGATGAGGACTGAAGCTTTTCAGTTGCTGTAGTTTCAGATGCAAAAATGAATCATAAATCACTTGAAGAATTTTGTCTTTAAATACCCGTATTGCAGTTGCTACAAGAACATGTATTTAAACAGCCATCATCAGTGTTTTCTAACGTAGGCTAAGCTTACCGCAGTGAAATTGTGAGCACCTGTATGAAGGAGACGTACAAGAAAAAGTGTTTCACGTAATTTGAGATTTCTCTCGAAGTGCTGTCCTTCTCCTTTGTCATTTCCTTCGGGTTTACGTTTGCAGTGGGATTTTCAGGAGTGAGGAGACCTTGGGTTTCTCTTTGTTATGAGGAACTGTAATGTGGCCATCGCCTTCAACTGCCTCACAAGAAAGTGGTTTAATTCCCCCCAGCCCTCAAGTTGTGTGGTTCGAGACTTACTGTATCTAGTCAGGCATAGAGATTATACATAAATGGATCTTTGTGTGCTAAATACTGGCCTTATTTGTAAAACCAGAGTCTCATGCCAACATCTAGCTTTTATCCCAAGCACTGACTGTGGCGGGTTGACCCTGGCTGGACACCAGGTGCCCACCGAGGCTGCTCTATCACCAGACCCTCAGCTGGGCAGGGGACAGAAAATACAACGAAAGGCTCGTGGGTCGAGATGAGGACAGGGAGAGATCACTCACCAGTTCCCATCACGGGCAAAACAGACTCGACTTGGGGAAATTAATTTATTAGCAATCAAATCAGAGCAGGATAACGAGAAAAAACCCCAAAACTTAAAAACACTTTCCCCCCATCCCTCTCTTCTTCCCAGGCAGAACTTGGCTCCCTATTTTCTCTACCTGGAGCGCAGGGGGATGGGGAATGGGGGTTGGGGTCAGTTCATCACACGTCGTCTCTGCTGCTCCTTCCTCCTCAGGGGCAGGACTCCTCACACTCTTCCCCTGCTCC
>JAVJGG010000021.1:25592676-25636064 GCA_035590195.1 Aviceda cuculoides | reverse complement strand
GGCTGCAGGGGAATCTCTGCTCCGGCGCCTGGAGCATCTCCTCCTCCTTCTGCACTGACCTGGGGGGCTGCGGGGCTCTTTCTTTTCACATGATCTCCTTGCTCTCTTCTGGCTGAAGTTTCTGTTCCGCAACAACTTTTTTTCCTTTCTTCAGTACGTTATCCCGAGGCACTACCACCGTTGCTGATGGGCTCGGCCTTGGCCAGCGGCGGGTCCATCTCGGAGCCGGCTGGCGTTGGCTCTGTCAGACATAGGGGAAGCTTCCAGCAGCTTCTCCCAGAAGAAGGGAAAACTCAGGATAAATACAGTGAGCGTGTTTTTCTTCACGAAACATACAGCACTGTAACTGCTGCGGTCTTTGAGGTGTGCACCCAAACTTCGGTGGTGTGCGGGCTGGTACCAGAGGTGAAGCCCTTTGGGCAGGGTTACATGGTGGTAGCTCAGAGGCAAAGGTTGTGAACCACCCTGTGATGGAGGTTACGCAGATGGTGTTAGTCTCTCTATTTTTCTGCAATAAACTTTCCATTTTTCTCATAACAAATGAAGGATGTTAGCATCTGGTCCGGATGTCTGGGACTACATTTATTTTTTGTGCATGTGTTTCATTTTACTAAGCTATGAACACTATTTAAATTTGTATAGAAATCATTTTACTGGGGAAATAATTATCTATAGTCTGGAATAAGTGTGCATATGTATGAAGAATGTGCCGTTACTGGAAAAATACGTTGTTTGCATGATGAATGCTATAGTTTTTTTGAAAGGTATGATGAAGAAGAGGCAGAATTATTCTGCTCTTACCTGCTTCTCCTCTTAGTGCCTCAAATGCATCTTTCTTATACTAAAATGTTGATATTGAGTTTTAATAAATCAATTTCATTGATGCAGAATACTGTCTAGGGGACGCTGATTAATGTATGGAAATGAATGCACTTCAGCATACGTGTGCTTTGGAAAATTATGACTGGAAAGAGGTGCAGAAGTGAAATCAACTTGCACAGTTGCGTGTGAACATCAAAAACATCTCAGCGAACCAAGAAAGTAACTTCTGTGTAGTTTTGAACCCAATAATTTTATTTTGATTGGAAATACCGGCAAGACAGTTAATTTCCGGTGATAGTTAAAGTTACCGAAGAAACGGGTAAGCCTGGCAAACGCTTGATGGGCGTCTTCTCCGGTAGGCACAGCGGAGAGCTGTGTAGAGGTGGTTTTGTCTCAAGTCTGTGAGGTTCAAAATCATTCATGGCATACAGGTGGTGAGTTTTTACAGCCATTTCAGGTGGGGAGGGACGCGGGAGCAGGACTGTACTGTAGGAAGGAGGGGGTTTTGCAGGAAATCAGTAATGTGAGTATATACAAAAGACACTCCATTTAAAAAGGGAGATTATAGCATTATTAGTATATATTTGAGAAAACCAAAAGTAGTTTTTGTGGTGTTTTTTTAATTATTTTTTTTTTTTTTATTTTCCACGAGAAAGACGGATTTTCTTCCATTCGTTTCCAGGTGCTAGTTGTCTTTTGGCCTGCTGGCTGTGTTGAGCTGGCTGGCATTTTGGGTTCTTTGGTGTTTCTTAAGTAGTGTGTTTATTGCCTTTTGCCTTACGCTTGAAATGTTAGCAAGGGCGTAAACATCTAGGTCAGGTTCAGGCTGAGGTCTTCCACTAGTTCTTAATATTCTCCCTTGAGTAGATGCATTCTGCTTTTGCGTGCTGTCTCGGAGAAACCTTGTGTTGGTGCGAACAAAAATGAAGCAAAGCCAACAGGTTTTTTAAAGGATTAGGCTTAGACAAGAAAACTGCTTTGGGAACTCTAGAGAGAAAGGATTTAACTTTTGTTGCCTTATACTAGAAGTCAGTAGTAAAGCCACGGAGGGATTGTAGAAGTAATGAATCCATTTCTTGTAGCTACGTGAAAGAAACTCAAAGCTTGGAGAATAGTATTTAATATGCCGCTTTGTTGAATGACGGCCCAGTTCCAAAGAGCAGTATTTTAATTGACAAATTTAGAGAGAAATTAGTTTAGCTTATGAATAATCACGAGTTAGAGAACATTTTTCTGTACTCGTAATGGATTGTAGTCATCAGTTACATGTGGTTTTGGTGTGTCTCCTTTAGCTTTCCCCATGATAGCTTTTTTTCCCTTCCAAAGTCATCCATAGTAATCTAGGGGAGTGGGACTCGCATGATTTATTTCACTCTGGTGCTCTTTTCCCCCGCTTGCCTGCCCTTTCCAGCCTCATTGCCCCAGTCTCCTCCTCCCAGCTTCTGAATCTTCTGACCTATTTTAACCATTATCTAGGTAGTGGGCTGTAAGGTTCTAACAAGTTTGGTGAATATTGCCACCCAGGTGGAAGAGAGAAATCGGATTAGTTCTTTCGCCAACCAAAAATTTGCGGTGGGAGCCCATTCTCTCTTAAACCTGCAAAAGGAGAAATGCTGTCAATGCATCTACCCCATCAAAACAAAACAAAACAAAAGTCAAAGGAAGCTCGTGTTTTACTAAACTCCAGCAATTCCAACCCCTAGACAAAAAGCCATAGGAAACCAGCTTCATTAGCGCTTCATTAGCTTTACTAAACAGACTCAAAGGGAAACGAGCACTATACACAAGACTTGAATACTGTTCCAAATGCTCAAGATTATTTTCTAACTTGTATTTCTCTTGAGCTGTTTAAATTGGCCAGCATCTGCAAAGATACTAAAAAGTGTTTCTGCTACTGGAAAATTATAATATTCTCCTTCTGCAACCTGCTTCATTGCTTCTCCTCTCTTCTACCCTGCTGAGCCTGCTTCTGTCTGCTTTTAGGTGACGTTAGCACAATTCAGACTCTCCAAAACTGCTGAACTTTGTCATACATGGTAATTTGTATAAACAAGACATTCTTTCAAGTCTAAAGTATTTTATATATATATATATATATCTGTTTATATATACATATTCCTTATACCAGAACTGTTGGATAGACACATAACACGCCTTTTTTTTTTTCCTGGTGAGACGTTTGCATATTTATGGTTGTTCTTAGCTATATTTGGTTTGTTTGATTGAGCCCTTTCAATTTAAACAAGAAGTGTTTAGAAAGAAAATGTTCTGAAGTGGGCCACGTGCTTTTCTCTTGTATGGCATTTTTGTTCGCTTATACAGCAGCTGGTGTCAGTGGAACTGAGGTATTTAAAGAAAATAGACATCATAAACTCTAGAGGGTGTTGACTTAGGCACCAATGCTAATACTTAACAAATGCCTTTCCTGATCACAAGTAAATAGGACTCGGGAATTTTGGAGATCTCTGTGTAGTTTCTTTGCAACTGTAGAATACATGCGATTGTGCCTCTTTGTGCTACGCTAAATTCTTATGAAGAAAGGAGCTGTGGCTTTTTCAAGGGAAGCCATAATGAATTCCGGAACAACTTCATTTTATATTTTTAGATCACCAGGCATAATTTACTTGCCCTTTTCTTATGGTTCTTGTTAGAATTCATGTTGCTTAATCTCCTTGCTCTGCTATTAAAACTCACCTTTGTATTTTTCACAGGCTAGGAGAGACTAATCTGAGCTCCTGGTAATTAGTGCTAATTTAGTTCTTTGTGCTCCATGAGTGGCCAACAAAGGCCTAATACAGAATGTGCATATTTTATCTTCGCAGTAAGCTAACAATCCAATCAATGAAGAGACATTTTTTTCTCCATAATTCCTATCTTGCTTTTTTTCCCTACCCTCTCATCATATAAACCTGTGCACGTATTGAGATAATAATGCTAAGAATCAATTTAACCATGCTACAGTAGTAATAGCAAGAAGCAAGAATCAACAGCAAGAGTACTTCTGCAGAGGCTGAGAGGAAGGTTGACAAAAATGTCTTTTGAAGGAGCAGTGTTTTCATCCCTTGCCAGAACGTAGCTGTTTCCAGGACTGTATTTAGCAACTGCTAATGCAACAGAGAAAGCCACCTCCCAGGACAGCATCCGAAGAGAGCATCCCAACCAAGTGAGGACGTAGTTGGACTCTTCCCTTTGACATCCCCCTCTCCCATACAACCCCAACCACATCAACAGCCACCTTGCTTTTCAGAAGGTAGCATTTTAGAAACTCATCCTACAGAAAGAATGTATTCCTCCCTTTAGGTTAGCACGTTAAGGCGGCGATACCTCCTGAATGAAGCCAGCAGTCTCGTAGCCTGCGATACTTGTGTGCTCACGGAAGTCTCCCATCCATTCTGGCTGATAACCGTTCAATGATCGCAGAAAAAATAGCTCGATACAGTCTGCCTAGCAAAACAAGCGGCCGTTGGGGAACGCGGGGTGCTATAGAAGGGATATATGTGGACCTCAGGTTAACAACCAAGTTCAGTGAACCCTAAAGGTAGAGTGTGTCGTGTAAATTCCTGAATTACATACGTCAATATGATGGGATCATTTTTACCTGGATGAATCCTTCTTAATTTAGGACTGTAATAGGGATCTAAGACCGGGAGAAGTAAACAGTCAGTTGATGCAATTGGTAATGCATGTAAAATAGTAAGTTTATTGCATTTTAATGCGCGATTTTCAAATTTCATAGAAAGGTTTGCTTCCGAAAACTGTGTTGGATGTAGATCTAAAACATAGGTAGGTAGTTTTAGGAAAAATGTGCAGGACCCCAGCTTTAATCCCAGACAGCAGTTATCAAACGTCAGTAATGGCTTCCTGCCATTAACGGGGAAGAATTTCTGCTGTGGTTTTCTGCCTTGGAGTTCAAAGCGTGAATGTCTGTGCTCTGAAGTCAAACGGACGGGGAAAGCAGCAAGCGCTCCAGTTGGAACTCTGCTTAATTTTTGGATTTCATTTCCCTTTCCTGTACTGCTGTGAACACCCAAAAACGTTCCCATTGTTTTCATGGGGTTTGATTTTCAATGCCAGCGAAGGCTGAATTGTTTCCTGAGGTGACTCCGGTACTGCCTTTGGATCGCACAACAGAGGCGTCTGCTAGTGCGCAGAATCATACAGACTGATAAGTTGTAGATAAGCCTTTGTATTTTACTTGCCAATAAGCAAAGAATGGAAGCGGTTCTCTTGCCAATAAGCAAAGAATGGAAGCGGTTCTCTCGCCCTCCTCTTATTTGCAGTTGCATTTTGTGATGTGAAACAGGTTCAAGAGCTCGACTTCCTACTAGTACTGCACCTTGACGAAGATGTATGGGACTGCTAAGTTGTGGGATGTCTCCTTGGGTAAAAATCCTCTCCTCAGTTGATAAGCATAATGGCAAAGATTAAAAAAAAAGATGGAAGATAGGCACAGTCCACTGTTGCAGAACAGATAAGCTTGAATGACAAAAAGGTGGCAGAACAAGCTCAGTATTTTGAAGTAAGAGTAGAAAAAAACCTGCGAAGTTAGTCATTGCAAATACTCAGATTGAGTGTTTCTGGGTTTTTGCATGCGTGGAAGTACAGCAATACGTTGCTAAATCTGGTGGAATACCGTAGGAGCCGCAGTGTTCAGGGCGGTGGGTTTGAGATCTCAGAAAACAGCGTTTCTGAGAACGTCTCTGTTCGTCCTAGCCTTGTGCTCAGGGACTCTCCCTTCGCTTGATGTGGTTTCCTTATGCTGGGAAGTGTGTTATTGGCTCGCTCCCCCTTTGTGTATTTAAGCTACTTTCATTGGGAATGAAATGGTTTTGATCATTCTGTTGCTCCTTTTGTCTGCTGGTTCATCTTTTCTCCTCTACCTCCTTCCAGTACCTTCTGAACCCATTTACCAATTTCAAAGACATCCGCAGGAACAGTAGATGCGTTGACTCCCCCTAACTGGCTCGGTGAGGGTAATGGAAAGGAGGGAAGGCATTCAAATCCGTCTTCTCCTGGAGGGAAATGCAACCTCAGGCTGTGGTGAGGACGCTGGAGGTTCTTCAAGAACATACGGAAGAAACTTTGGGTAGTTCAGGGGAAATCCAGATACTGCCAGGGAGAGGGATGGCAACAGGAGTAGTAAGGTAGCAGTGAAGTGGAAAGTCTTCAGGGACTTGGGGAAAGGGGGGACGTGGTAGCGCGAGTGATTAGTGGGAATATGTCACTGGGAAGGGCGAAGAGCAAGGACTGTTCGTGATGGATGGAGGTGTGTGTATGGGATGTAGGGCACAAATCCACAGGAGATGCTTTCTCGTTCCAGTGTGGGCAGGAAAACTTTTTTCCGGTGGCACCCAATTAATTGCGGTTCTGTTTGATAAATGTTAATATATTCCTGTCTCACAAAACTGCTGTGTTAGCATGTCTGGCTGCCATTTGTGAATTCAAACCAGCAGTTTTGCTGTGCAAGTAGGTCTGCTTTTCAAAAGCTGGGAGGTGAACTCGTGGTGACTTTTTCACTTTAGGTCAGCCTGCGGCTTCGTTCGTACAAAAGCATTTTGTCGGCAAATCAAGAAATGATTTCTCTCTCTAAACAGTTTACTGCTGCAATGAAAAAAGTGTTTGGACACAGCTGGTTTTAGGGTGTAAGATTTCTAAAAATATATTTTTCCCTGAAACTATTGCAGGTACTGCATCATCCTTAGAGGTTGTACAAATCCATTTTTATGTGTTTTCATGGCAGTGGCTGCTTTAGCTGCTAAATATTGATTAAAGCATTTTTATATAAAGATGAGCTGCCAGCGAATCTTCTGTATGCAAAAATTAAGTAAAATTGAGCTTAACTGTATTAAAGTCAAGATGGTCGTGCTCAGTCAGTTTACATTTACAGAATAACTGTGCTGCAGTACGTATTTCTAGGATGTGCTAAGACTTTATGTGTGTTATATAGTCCAGTAAAAAAGGTATCATTTGGTGATGGCTTAATTTAATCTTGTAGATTTGATAAATCTTTATTAATGCTATTATTTTGAAGCTTCTTTCATTGACTGTGCCAGTCAAACCTAAGAATTGGGCAAACAGGACTTGCAGATTTCAAGCTGCAAGTCATGAAGCAGTAAATGCACATAATTGATGAACAAATGGGAAAAGCATACATCTGATAAATAATACATGCATAGAAATTGTAGCCTCCCTACAAAGAACCGTGAAACAGAACTGAATAAGCAACAAAATTGGAGAGATATTCAGCGTTACTTGAATTATTTTTGCAAGCATCCAAGATCATTAAGGGTATAAACTAGAGATTACAGCGTTACATTACTATTAATAAAATGCCCTTCACTTCATATTTAAAGGAGTTACCATATGGTTACTTCTGAGTCCTGCTGTGAATCTGGTTTTGATGAAGCATCTGTTTCTGCTTCCTATCTCCTTTGGTTTAAGCGTGCAGCAAACCGACCTTGTTTGCTGGCAGCTGGATGTGTGTCACTGGTATCCCAGCAGGGCAGCGTGCCCGAGGACTCATTATATTACTTGATGGAGACTTCTCAGCTTTTTGGGGTTTTCTTTGGTGTGGGTGCTCTTCTGAATACCTGAGTGTTTCCGCGTCAGGTGAGGAGACCACAGCGACGTTCTTTGCTTGGACGCATTACTCCGTTTGCATATGTCTTTCCGTTTAGAGACCTTTCTCCAGCTGTCCTGGCCAAGGGATGGGTGAACACAGCTCGTTCCAGAGTTCATTAGCACTGCTCCAAGCATCAATTAGTAGTGAAATAAGAGCATGGAGGTAGTAGTGGGATAGCGGTACTTCCGCAAAACGAATCATTTTCATCTACCCTCGGGGACGTGAGGAACTGCCTCCGAAGTGCTTCCACTATAAACTCAGAGAGATGAACCCACTGCTCTCCACGATAGCAGCTTGTTCTGCTGCGAGTAAATCCCCTGCTCAGTCCATGCTCTTGTATCCGTAACAGTTCATCGGTCATCAAGAGAATGCCGCCGAGGCCCTGAGTACTATTCTAAAACAAAACAACAACAACAAACCCCTCTGACAAATCTAGCCTCGAAATAAAGAACGCGGATACAGAGCTGCAGCTTGGTTTTCCAAAGGAAAGTGAAGAGCCCTGTAGTTAAATTTCTGCATTGGAAGCGCTATTGGATGTGAAAGCTTGTGCAGCTGAGTACGGGAGGAGTCTGACTGACTGTCAGCTTTCGTTTATCAGTCAGAGGGTATTTCTCTGTTCATGGAGTGGAGATCAGAGTGGCTGCAACCCGGGGGGCCCACTTTAAACCAGTCTGGGTGTTCATGACAGCAGAGAGAGGGCCGTGCAGGAACGCTTTCCCTTAGCACGCGATGTGGGTAGGTGCCAGCCGCTGAAATGGGGAGAGTCGCCCTGGGTCTCCTCTCAGCACCGACAGAATAAAAGCGTTCAGGTGAAGAACTCAGGCGTAAATACCTCGGAAGTTACCGTACTGTACATCTCAAGCGTCGCTCCTTTTCGACGCTGCCTCGGGTCGTGCTCGCTTTCTGGCAAACGCTAGCGCGAATGGTTGGCTCGTCCGTCGGCACGAACTTTTCGAGGTGAATGGTTTTCAGCTGGCTTTTCTGCACATCACGAGCCGCTGTACTTCTCAGCGTCTCCGTTCCTGGGCCGTGTAATGGGGACGTATACCTTGCTTTTCCATGCTTTGTCTCTTGTGTGTCTGCATTGCGTGCTGTTCGTGGCAGATCCAATCTCTTACGAGTGTGTACAGAACTACCTGGATCTCCAGGTTTGGCTGGGGCTGCTGAATGCTAACAAAAGGGCTGATCAAAACCATTTCTGAGGCTGTCATCTCCTGAATTTTCCTTTGAGTCTGTTTTCTATGAAGAAACTGTCTTAGTAAAAACAGGCAAACAAACCCCTGCAAAAAGATGATGCTCACAAATGTAAATGTGGTTCTCTATCAAATCTGGTTCTTTTTCAGCAGACCTTGTAGAGAGTTCCCAAGAGCTGTCAACACAAATATGGTTATGGATCAACAGCCAACTCCAAATCCCCCCAAACCATAGAATAAATTAATTCTTTCAGTCCTTCTGGAACACAGTGAGGTGGTAAACAGGAGGAAACTGAATTCCATGTGCTACTTGTGGTTTTTTGTTTGGCTGGTTTTGTTCATGTTGTTGGGGTTTGGTATTGTTTGGGGGTTTTTTTCCAGAAAAGATACATCCTAATTGTATGTACTAAAAAATAATTTAAAAAAAAGTTATTCCCATTGTACTTTAATCAGATGCAAGACTGGGGATTAAGAGGGGCTTTAGTCTCAGCTCATTAGTTGTGCAGCGTAAGGATATACAAGCAGGATTTTTGTACCTTACCTTCCCCACGCTGGGGACTGAAAGATCCCCAAGCTACGGTATGTAGTAGATGTCGCAGACGTTCTTTAATGTTTGTAACATACACAGAAATCTTGGGTGAATTGTGCCTCAGAAATGCCAAGTATCTTACAATATTCCAAGGAAAATTTCAATTCATTGAAATTGTTCCTGTGGTTTGGAAGGTGACGGTCTTGATCGTAAAGAGAAATAGGTAGAGTACTTGTAGAGAGTAGGTTACTAAACTACTACAGCCCTTTGTTTCTTGCCAAGAATTAAGAGTTATATGTGAGCACATTTAAAAATTAAAAATCCATCAATTAGTCAGAAGTGATAAAATATTTAACAAGTGTACTGCAGACGGCAGATCGTTCAGACTAATGCAATAAATGTGTTCACAATTTTTCCGGTTTCATCCCCTGCTGAGGACGCCGGGAGGTCCGCCGTGCCCGGCTAGTCCTGCCTCTGCACCTCTCCCCTGGGAGAGGAGTAACGCTCCTTCCCTTTTCCCAGCAGAAAGAGCAGCTCGGCGCAATAACCCTCATCCCCATCCCAGTAAGGCAGTGGCCACCGGTGGCCTCCCTTCCCTGGATGTGCGGCCGAGGAGCCGGCTGGTTGCAGCGGTGAGGTGTGGGAGGAAGAGGAGGGCTGACGCAGAGAAGTGGGTTACGGCAGCTTTCCCAGGGAAGGGCCGAGACGTCGGCGTGCCGCAGGTGCTCGGTGGCGGCGGCCGCGCCGTGCCTGAAGGCTGCTCCCGGTTTTTTTTTTTTACAGTGAACGCGGTTCTCTCCACTTGCTTTTACAGCGAAGAATCGTGTTCTGCTGAAAACCAGCACGTAGTTATTTCGCCTGTAAAAAGAAGGCAATGATCTTGTTAATGTAAGATGTAGAGCAATAAAATAGTAAATCTTATATACAGAAAAAACTACAGTAAATAAAAAAAAAAATAACACAATAATAATGTATTCCTGTGTAGCATTAGGAATTTTTTAAAATCGCTAACCTCTTTTGTGACCGCTCAGGAAAATTAAATATCTGATCTCTCTCACGGCCAGCTAATGAAATGCCTAATTACTAAATGCAGGAAAGTTTTTGACGGGTCACGTTCAAAAAATCTTTTGTGTTTTGCCAGTCGCAGTGCAAGGGGGCTTTTAATACCACAAGCATGTCAGTCCTAACGAGTTCCCTGGAAAGCGTTAACCTTTCTGTAAGACTGAGCTCTGCCTTATAAGCTCTCCGGGAGTTGTCATGCAGCCTGTTGGCGATAGCTGTCAGGGTGTCCCAGTTTACTTCTCTATCAATTGGCTATATCCAAGCACCATCTGCTTGGAACCTGCTGCTGCGAGTGGAAGTTTACACTTGAAACAGTACGAGATCAGATCAAGACTTTGCTGTGCATCTTGATCGTTAAGTATTTAGGAAGCAGAAGGAAAAATAGAGGGATATTTTATCTTTGGATACAGATTTGCAGGTAGATTAATATTAGCCTTCTGAAAAAAAACAATCTTGCATATACAGGTTAAAATACTATGTCTCCTTTTCTCAGCACCATAAAATGTTTGTCTTCTATTATATACTATAACAGTTTTTAACTTAAGAATTATCTGAGATTTTAAAACCATATTCTAGGATATGCTGACTGTGAATTAGCCAAAACCAGTGAGATGAATTGTGCAGCAAACCCCAATTAATCTTTACTTTTTGCTGCAGTGGTTTAAAATAAAACCCCCGAACTTTCCCATGATCTTTAAGAAAAAACGCTCCCACATCAGGGACTTCAGAAGGAAAACTCTTATTGTTAGCTCACAGCGGGGAATCAACTCCCAGCAAGGCAGGAGGATAATACTATCGGTAAATTGACCAAATGTCCTTGCCTCCCCCATCGGTTAGTATTTGAAGGGTATTATCCTCGCTAAACTTGTCATCCACTTCAAATGGAAGTTGGACTGCAAATGTAGATACTCTGCTTAAAGTGACTTTTGAAGAGTTGTCTCTGCAGTTTGAGGGTTGGATTTAATTCTTCAAGCTGTAACTCTGCTGCAGCTTTATTTAATCTCTGTTTATTTGCTTTACCGTTCTGCAGTTTATAATCTAGTCAGCGTGTAAGGAAGCTGCTAATGAATAAGCAAAGTAAACACAAAACTTCTTGGAGGGAAAAAAAAGCTGAAATGCTGAATATCAATCAGATTCAGTAAATTTCTGTCTTGAAGTAATCAGAAAATAACTGGCACTACTGCATGTCACGGAGCAGGAACAACCTTTTTGACACGGAATAGGAAGAGAGGCGTGCTAGAATATTTAGTGAAATTGTGGGTCATCCTCTCCAGCCAGTGCATTCCACAGAATTAGAGCTTGAATTGTGAAAGCTTCTGTTTGTTGTTGCTGTCAGTTGCCCATTTGACTCCTCTATTTTGTCCTATTATAGTATAGTCATTATAAAGCCAGAGGAACCCAAATATTTGTTAGTCTTATAAATACCATTGCTTCCTCATTTAGATGCTTGACGATCCAAATCTCTTGCAGCCATTAAATAGGAACCACGGTCTTCAACAGCTTTAGCTGGAGTCAACTGATGCAGCATACAAGGCACATTTTCCCCTTTTAACATGTATATAATAAATCTACCTCTAAATATGCAACTATGTACATTATATATATAATGTGACTGGAGAGAGCATGTGTGGTGTTTATGCGCTTGCTGAAACAATCTGACACCTTGATGCAGTTGCTGTAACAGACTAGAAAATTATTTCGTTAAGTCTTTTACTTTACTAATCTACTGACATTTCCCTGAAACACAGGTGGAGCCATCTTCTGAAGATCAAAACCACAAAGCAGAGTCTGCTGTTGGCGTACTGCACGGCGCAGGGATAGCGACTTAGACTTGGTTCCTTATTGCTTATTTTTCATCTCTAGGATACCAGCTCTCTTTCTCTTCCAGCAAAACACATGCATATTTGATCAGTTTGCAGCAGGAATTCATCCTTTCTACTTCAGTATGTATGAAGGACCGGCAGCTGGGGATTTCTACCTATGGCATATCTTCCTACCTAAGTGTGCGTTACGGATCAGCAGTTTATCACATCGCTGAGGTATTATGATCTAAACCTGCGGCTTTATGAACCAGAAAGCCCTGTATCTCTGAACCAGAGGTGTTTTAGTAAATTAGACAGTACACAGTGCTCCTTAGTTTCAAAGTAAAAATGAGATTCTGTGAAAGAACTGACTTAAGCTGAGCCAAAGAAATTTAGCTGTTTGATAACTCAACTGCAGACATACAAACATGTCACTCTGGCTTTTGAGCGTGTTGCCTTTAGCAAAGCCGAGAGGGATGAAAGCCCAAAGCTTTCAGAGGCTGCTGGAACTGGGGCGAGTGGTTAACTGTGGTCTGCTCTCCTTAAGATCTAATGGGAACCAGTATCACAGCTTGGAATAGGGATAGGGACATTCTGCCTTCCTGCAGCATCAGTTTTGACCCGGTACAGTATTCCTCTTTACTTTGTGCTCCATGTCATGGAACCCTCAGGAAAGACGTGGGTTGTTACACAGCTGTTGAACTTCGTTCTGGAAATGGTCCCGTATCACTTTGGGAATTTCTAGGGGTGAATGGAGAGCTAAGGAGAGAGAAAGGAAACCAAACAATTGTTAGAATTTCTTCTCTAAAATCTCACGTGCCAGTTCTATAGGATGAAGATAGCACCACAATGTGTTTGCCTAGCCTATTTAATCAGAAAGCAAAATAAATTTTAAAAAACACCATTATTTCCTCCCCAATAGAATGTGACCGACTTAGTCTCCTACCAAAAGATCTTTGTCAGTGCTCATGTATTAGTGAGTATTTTTGTCACTCTTTATACATGAGATAATTAATAATTTTGATGTTTCCAGACAGAAGCCTGACTAAACTCAAGCCTGACATGAATTACTGTCTGGACTCCCTCTATCAAGAGATCAGCTTCCCTCGAAGCTGTGATATTTAGCTTTGAGAAGGTTGTCTCTGTTGATCCGGATGATCATAATGATCCTAACCTCCAAATATATTTTTGTATTAAACTCTGCTAAAGGAAGAGGTTCTTTCTCAGCTTTTTCAAATCTTCGGACTTGCACAGGTGAAAGGTAATAATGGACAGAAAGAACTGAAGGGAAATGCTTGAGAAGTGTCCTAGCTTTTAAGAAACGATCTCCTATATATTTCCAGGTGGCTCAGCAAGAGACATGAAATGTTAATTTTCTTCTCTGGGATTTGGGAGTTTGTGCTTTGCGGAGATCTTGAAAGATAATCTGAACTGACTAGAGTCTGGTCCCATGCATTGATCATGATAAATTAATGAAGTAGCTAAAAGGGAAGTCCAATTTTAAAAATGTGCTAACGGCGAACAAAGGAATCGTCTCTAAATCCTGCACAACGTGTGGGTTTTTTTCTCTTTAGGGAGGAAAAGTCTGATGCTACTGTGGGAATCACATTATTAGGCATGACACCTATAATGAGGGCTTTTGCCCATTAGTTTAATCTACTTTAAAAGGAAGAGAAGGGAAAACAAAAATTATGGCAATATCATAAAGACACTGTTTTTCATATCCCGTGCTGTCAGCTCAGCCCTAAGGACAGATACGGTGTGTGCTGAAGGCGGTGCTGAGGATCTGGAGTTTTCACCTTGTTCTACACCAACACCGTTGCTTTAGCGGTCTGTCGGCCTGGCTTGCTTGTGTGAGGACAGTGTCAAGCAGATGCTATAGCACGGGCCACTAATTTCTTAGTTTCTCACTGTCAGAGCAAGGGAGATGCGATTCAGATTATGAACGACCATTACAGACCCGTTTAGAATGTGTAAATCAGTGTAAGGTTTTATTTAAAAAAAAAAAAAAAAATTATCAATATCTTCTAATAAAAGTAGTCATATTTTTATGTGAAACCAGTGGTTCTCTAAAGCAACAGACAATAGGAGAGATTTACTGTGGGGATGTCTGACACGTTAACTGTATTGAGTCTTGTGAAAATATACCCAAAGGGCAGTACTGGAGACCTAGTGACCTAGAAATTGTAGCGGCTATCCTTTGACAAAGTCAGAAAGTACGGCACTGTACAGCAAAGGGCTTTGGGGTTTTAAACTAAAAAGTAATTGAAACAGACTTGCCCTCGGATGACCCGGCTAACCATGTGTTTAGAAGTCCCTGTGGCTCCATTAGAAAACACTTCCAGTTTCTGGCTCTGTGGATGGAGAGAGCAAAGTTTGCAGCTGGGACGACACGCCTGCTCTCTAGGAAACATTTTCGGTGGCTCCGCTGTTCACGCCGGTGGCAAAGCGAGGTATTAATCGAGTGGCAAAATTTCACGCTTAGTACCGATCAAAACAGGCTCAGCTTAATACAATTACTACCATTCAGACAACCTTAAGAACTTTGTAAAGACGTTTAATTCAGCTGTTGCATGCCCGGGCTGAAATAAAGGTGGAGCCTTCGAGGAGGACACCTCAGCCTGCAAGCGAGAACCGCCGGGGAGGAGAGGAGGGGGTGGCATTGTGAACCCCCGAGAGGGAGGGAGGAATACCTCCTGTGGCCTGCAGTAGTCTGCGTTTGCCTGGTGGTTTTCTCACTTACAGGATAGATGATGATCTTCCCATATTCTGTGGGGAAAATGGCAATCAAATCCACAAGCGAAAAAAAAGACAGTCTGATAACCCAAATAATTATTGCCGAAAAATTTCAGCGGCGCGCACCTTGCAAGTGTGTTTTTGATAGAATGGAGTCCCTCAGACTGTGTTTTCTTAAGCAGGTCTGTACAGCTATTATAGAGCTATTATATATAGCTGTTATTATAGCTATAGCTGTTGTGTTCATGATCTCCCAACAAACGTCAGTAACGCACAGTACGGTGTGGAAAATGAGTTCGTAACATGAGGTGGATTTTGGAAAATACCAGTTGAGGAAGAGTTTGGTCTTTGGAACAAGAGTGTTAAAAAGATACTTTCCAGGTAAAGCGTTGGCACTGGGTGGCTTACCATGAAGTTGAAAGTTACCTACCTGATCAGGAATGAACCAGCAAGAAAAGACAAGGAGAGAATATTGTGTGAGGCGCTCTCACTGGCACAGTGCTTAAGCAGTTGAGCAGCAAGACACAAGATGCCCAATTACAGAGCTCTTAGTCCGGTGCGGAGATTTGAGTTGTGCTTCGTGGTTGGTCTTTTACAGCTGGCAAAATTATGCTCACTCCTCCTCTCTAAAAATCACTGCATCTATAAAAGTTGATGCTGTACTGTACAAAGTGTAAGAATTACGGGTGGCTGAGGCAATACCTGTTTTTCAGCATTTCTTGCAGGAGGATGGAAGCTCAAGCCTAATGAAATTTGTATTTCTTTTGGATCATCCTTGAGGTTTTTTGAAACTAATTGACCTTACTTAAATCCATGTAATCTGAATACATGATCACTCCAAACACTCTGAATGACATCCCAGAACATTTTACCTTTTAGTATTGCAAGAAAAGACTTGTTTCTTTCATTGCAGATAAGACTTGTACTGCAAGAGTTTGGGAGTATTTTATTTGATGGACCCCATCTTTACATAAAAAAATTTTGTTAATTTAGTTCACAGCAGCTATAACAGTGAGCTCCTTCTGCTGAATGTGTACAGCTTCCACTTGTAAAAGTCCTGTGATCCAGAAGCAAGGCTTGGTTTATATAGGCAGTACATTTCTTCTGACCATCTCAGGTGCCAAAAGTGGCTGTCAGCCTCCATGCATTCTGGGGTAGTTTTCGGGATTGCGTTAACTTCCGTCCATCTGTGGATTTGCGATGAGCTCCCGTCGCAAATAGTTCCCCGCAACATTTAAGCAGAATTGTTTCCCTTTATAGAAACAGGTGCTTGGCTGAGAGCAAATGATTCACTATGTCACTACATGGTCTGGTGCTGCTGGAGTGGGTGGATTTAAACTCATGTTAAAAAAGAGAGGAATCAATTAGTATTCAAAATTATTGTGTCAGCCTCTTTGCAGTAGAATGATGGCTGATAAAAGTACAGCCTTGACAGTCTTAGGTCTGAGTTTGAAAACTTGCAAGTGTTCCCGGGGAGGAAGTTGTTATTGCTGGAGGCTTTTTTTAATGTATTTCTACTGTTCTGGTTGCAGGTCAACTCAATTCTCTGTTTGAAGTCCCAAGATTGAATGCTGAATGAAAAAAAACAGTTTGCATACCACCTTGGGATTGTTGAAAGGAAGTGCTCTCCTTCTCTGACAGTTGTATTTTATAAACATTGCACCAAGGTCAAATGTAGGCAAGCACATTGTGAAAATACATGGCAAAGATTTAGAGATTTCCTGGCAGTAATTTTAATGTGTCCTGTTTTATTAGTTCTCATGTAGTTGCTTCTCAAGAGATTGCTTCATTCATGCAGTACTAGTTTTCTACGGATACCGAATTAATTAAGCAAGGACAGTGTAGGAAAGTTGTGTGCGACTTGCTCTTAGGAATTTGTTTTCCTCCAAAATCCCATTATAATGCTGTTTTCCTGCTCTGAGGCTTTAGATACTCCATTTAGTCTGGATAAAAAGACTTACTGATGTGGATGGTTAGGAAGAACGCATTGGTAGTTTTTTTCTTTCTCTTTCAGTTCATATTCATTGAAACCTAGGGGTTAAGCAAAAACACGGTTTGCCCTTCTGGGGCAAAATTCTTATATATAATATAATATATATATATATAAAGTATATATATAATATAATATATTATATGATTCAAAAATATTCTTATTTGAAATAAGAATAAATTACTCAGCTTCAGAACAGGAAGAAATACAGTCAGTGTTTTTTCCCTTTTATGATATGAAAACTGATTCAGGTGATTATTTCTTGCGGGAAAGGTTGTTGTCACCTCAAGTTTTTGAGGCTGTTCTTGATGTGTCTTTAGGTAGCCGATGAGAGCCTGTAACTGAAATGAAACTGAGGCATCAGAAGAGGCTGTCTCCACAACGGGAGCTACTTAACCCACTAAGCAAAAGTCACTTTGGCGTTTGGAGCGTGAAGTGTTGATTCAGAATCCAGGTTTTTCATCCTGACCATCACCCTCTCGCTTGCGGGACTTTGCGTCTCCACGTCCATCAGCTCTTATCTTCAGATTTAGCGCTCGGGAGAGGTGCTCTGTCGTTTGGCGCTCACGCAGACTACGTTTGTACTAAATAAGATTCAGGGAGTGAACTCAACCATGGTACTGCTGATCGTCCATCCCCCCCGTTAGCAGGTCCTGGGGCAGTTTATCCCTCTGATGTGCTGGGGAAACATGCGCCAGGGACCGTTCTTCCTTGGCTCCCTTCGTTCTGCACCGTCCTCTAGCACCACCTCAACGCGTTCGGAAACCTCAGGCAGCCCTGGGTGCCCAGGGCATGAAACACACATCCCCAAATTCCCTGCCATAAAACTTACTGACTGCAATGCAGTCATCGCGTTATTTCAGGCACTTAACGGCCAGCGAATGATTCCTGGCCCTGTTTTATTTAGCTGTAGTCAAGGAGACTAGAAAGATTGGGCCGTGATTCACGAGCAGAGATAAAGCTGGCAGGGTCTGGTTTTTCCTCGTCCCCAGGGAAACAGAAAGCAGCTCTAAGTGAATGGGCAATTTCTGCTCGAGATGGAAATTCATCAGCGCTTAAAAATGCGGCATCGCCAAGTGCCGGTCTCTCGTGCTGGGTACTGACCCTCAATTCCTGCGTTGCAGCGAGGGCTCCCACTGCGGCCCTGCGCAGAGCAGCGGTGGTCACGGCTTGTCCTAAAATCGCGGTCTGGCGTGATGGAGGTTCACCCAATTTGGGGCGGTTGGCAGCGATTTCTACGAGCGGCCCACGACAAGTTGGGTTTGGAAGAGCTCAAAATAGAAATAGGAGCTTATTGCTTCGTAGCCCGTGCAAGCAACGCCAGGGAAATCTCACCTCTGTTTCCGTGCCTGGTGTCGGTGTGCTCTCCAGCCAGCCGCTGCCTGGGAATTCTTGGGAATAATGTGACTGAACTTGGCAGAGGCTTCCCAAATCCTGACTGCCCGATAGAGCAGAATACCCATGTCTCTGCTCTGTCAGACTCTTGAAGCAAGAGAGCTAGACTTTCTGTTTGTCCTCATGTGACATAATTTTTAATAACTCTGGTAAAAGAGAAGATATTCTGGTCAGTTCGTAGTCTATTGTTTTGAGGGAACGAAAGCCTCTTCCACCCTTTCCTTCCTCCCCCGAGTGAGGAAAAGCATAAAGCAAACTGCTTAAGGTGAGACAGGTCCTTAGAAGGGAAAAGTCCTTGCTCATGGTGGAGATTTGAGCAGATCCCCGGGCTAAGCTTAGTCAGTAAGCCAGACTTAATATCTGTAGGCTGGCTGACTTGTCAGAAGGCTGCTGGGGGCCATTCATCGTTTCAAGGTTAATGCTTTTGATCTGCAGGGGCCGGATGCTTTTCCCTCGTGCAGCATGACAAGTCCTGTGCATTTTATGAAAATGAAAGCATGCGCTGCCTGTCGGCGCGGTGACTCCTCCGATGAGTCAGAGGATTTGCTGGGTAACTGGCAAACCCAGTGCGTGCTTCTCGGATGTTTCCAGTTCAGTTTCTGTCTGAATAGCCTTCCTGAATAATTGTTTACTTTTGAATTACAGGAATATGCTTTAGCATCCAAAAAGTAATAGAGAGAGGCAGAGTTGCTGGGAATTAACCAGGCATGTGCAGTCAATTCAGTGTATTTTTCTCTTCCTAGTAGTGGTTTTTAATTATGCTAGTACTTAGGAAGTTTAATGCTTGTGAGAGTTACCAGGCTTGGAAACTCTGGAAACTGGATTGGAACATGCAACACCAGCAGCAGCAGCAATGTTGTCTGCACGCTCATTGACCTCACCGTAGAGCGAAGTGCGTAAAGTTGGGTGCTCTTCGCTTCTTACCCTTTTATCAGTCTGTATTTCTTGTGAGGTGGACAGTTGTGCGTTAAGAACTGAATTTATCTTGAAGAAATAGTCAATAGCTTTCTAGAATGTTGTTTTATTTTCTCCTTTAAAAGTCCTGTTTGTTGTTTATTTTGGGAGAATGGAAACGGTAACTTCATTGTGAGAATTTCCCTTTAGTAGAATCAAGTCATACGGTTCCTTGCATATTAGCAATTGCCTTTTTTGTACAGTAATACTGTGATAACTTAAATTTTTTAAACATGGGGAGAGGGGTTGGATGGCTATTTGTATTGTCAAAAAAGCAGACCCCATTTCCAGTGTCAGGGTAGTAATTTCCTCAGATATCTCACCACTGCATGATTTTAAGGAACTTTCTGTGATTCTGCAGAGAATCTCTTTTAATGACAAATTAATTCATCTTTCCTTAGACCTTTTGAGTGTAGACATACACATTTGAACTGATTGCCTTAGGCTCCTTTTGCAGTTAAAGAACAGAAACAAGCATTTTTAGGAAGTGATTCACCTGAACTATTTTAGGTACACCCTGTGGGATGAGCTCAAGTATGTTGTAGCAATGCTGTTTCTCCCCTTTGGTGGCAAAGGGAGGCCTGCCGGGTCCTGGCTTTCAGCGTATCGTAATCATTCTTTCTGTGCATCCTGTGTCCTACGTGGATTTTTGGTACGTGCAAAGTGATCTTTTGTCAAGCTAACTTCTTGACTAATACGGCCCTCAAGTATCTTGGGCATCTATTGTTGTGCTTGCAAGTACAGTAAGATCAGTACTATTTTTCTTCTTTTATACCTTTTAATACTTGCCTGCTTTCCGCGCTGGCGTGCTCCTTCAGCAACAAGAGGTTTAGACTAGCTCAGTCTGCCTTGTATGACTGAAGCCTGCAAGTCCCTTCAAACCATTGAAATTCTGGTGTGGGGTTGCCTTGGAAATAGCAAATAGAGAATGACGTGTAGAAACTGCAGAAAAAATGTCAGAGAAAATGCCTTGCACGGTTGAAAGAAGTAGTCGTATCCATCAAAAATATGGGAAGAAATTAAGCTTGTATGGCGCTTTTTTATTTTTAGTGTCAGTTTTGCCTAGTAACAGCTGATGGTGGGTTAGATGAAATCATGTGTGTGCCTGGACTGTTGCAGTTTTCCTGGCTTAATTAACCTGTTAGGTTGTCCTCAAGGAAACCGTACCCTTTTAAATAGGGCTGCCTGGCTGCTGGCCTGTAGGCTGGGCCATCAGACTCGCTCCGATTCCCTTCTGAGTCTACCTGAAGATCTTATCATGCTCATGCAAGTCTGAAAAAGACTGTAATTGGTACAAAGAGGTGGCCCAGTAACACAGTTTAGATTGTATGGCAAAGCTGAGATTTATTTTTTTTAACCCATGTCTTGCGCAGCTCTTCATTTGCTTGTTTATAGAAGCGGATAGCATTACAGCTAGAAATGATATGCAGGCAGGTTTCAAACTGTGCCCAGTAAAGACCAGTGAAGAGGATATGTAGTCTGAGAATAACTAAAGTATTTGGTCTGGCTTGAATAATCTGCATATCTAAATGATGATATTATAAAATGGAAAGAATGATGATAAGAAAATGTCTCCTCTGCTTGAATGCACAAGGAAAAAAATAGTTTGCTTTTGATCTGGTGTTTTCCTAGCTAGACTGACAGCTTGCTGAGAATTATTGGATGTGCTGCATTGCCACTCTTCATTTCCTTCATGGGGAACATACAGACTTGTTTATACAGGAACGTGTTTCTTCTTCGAACACAGTGGACATCAGTGTTTCTTCTCCGTAGAGGGATAGTTTGTTGTTATATCCCAAAGGCTATAAATATGCTACAGTCTACAGCATATTGGCTTAAGCCTTTATTTAGTTGCTGGTGAGCAAGTCAGTCATCCATAACATCCACAGGAGATGCTGGATAACCGAAGAAGTAAGCCTGTAGCCCATATTCTGAAATTGGAAAAGAAATTAAATTGTGATCCTAACGATCCGCTGGCTCACGTCCGGGCTCAGCTGCCTGTGGTGGAGCGAGGGAACGTTGTGCCTTCCCTCGTACCTACCAGGTGGCTGCAGGAGGGGGCACGTCACTCCTTTGACATACCTGCTCCCTCCAGAGACCAGCAGCTCCCCGCCGGTGAAACTACTAAGGAGCTTCTGTTGGTTTTGCCTGAGATTTAATCCTTATCTTTTGTTTGGGCTGACCTTTGCTGTTGTGTATTATGAACAGGATTAGTTTTAGTCCAGCCGCATCCACTGAGGACAAAAGCAGAACTCCCGTTAGCCTGTAATCACGCTTACGCTCCAGTCCGTTGCTTCAGATATCCCTCTGCCTTTTTAACATACAGGTAAGGTTACGGAGCTCAGTGGATGTAGTGAAGATGTCAGACCTAAACTCAGAAAACCTGTATTTGTATTTTTTTTCCTGGCTCAGACTCAAAGCTCAGTCACTGTTGGGGAGTGCAGGGCAGTATCCGTTCTCTCTTCTGCTCTCTATTTAAAATTAATGGCTTCTTTCTGTTGGCTGAATATAGCTCGGTTTTTATCACTCCACAATCCCAGAATGTCTTTGGGTATTGTCAGCCACGAACACAGGAAATAATCCCTCATTAATCTGAATTATCTAGACACAGCACAGGCTAGCTAGGCCGGCGCTTAAATAGTATTGTCCTGACAAGGGCTTCCTGTTTGGTACGGGAACGTCGAGGCACCCGAGATGAAACCGCAGCAGCAGATCCAGATTTCATCTCAACGGGCGTAAGGAGCCGATGTAAAACTCCCAATCCAACAAAAATAAAACTAGCTTCTGGCCACTGGCAAGAGTTTCCCTTAAAAAAGGGTATCCAGAGAGTTGCTCTTCACACGGCATGTAATATTTGGGTTTTTGCGAGGGAAAATGCTAACCTTAAAGATCTCTCCTGCTTTTCCTTAACAACGCCGGCTGGACACGTAGCGTTCAGCCAAAAACGCGTCGAGAACATTTGCGAGGCGCAATTAAAGAAGAACTCCGCGGGGGTGGCGGTGGCAAGCCGGGCCAGAAGCCATCTCCGAGGAGGCGAAGAGCCGGCGACGGGGTCGAGGCTGACGGGTAGGATTTAGCTCATCTGGGGAGTTTTACCTCTAGGTTTTTCCTAGAGGTAACACGCTTCACCCGGCTCCGCGAGTTCCTTGTGCCGCCGCCGTCGCCGCGGACTTCAGGGGCTGGTGGTGTTCCGTTAGTAGCGCGTCTCCTCTGAGTAAATCAAATACAGAGCGGAACGTTTAGCAGCGGCCCATGGTGCCCAGCGGTAACGAGGGAGACGCCTTCTCTGGCCCAAGACGCGTGTGGCACTCCAGTCTGGAAAACTGGAAGGAAAAACTAAGATAATTTCTTGAAGAAACGCGCGGCCCCGGAGCAATATTCTTTGTCGCGCGCGGGATGTGCTGTGATGCAGGTGACTATAATTTCTGAAGAATTTCTCGATTCTCGGAAAGAGGGTTAGTTTTCGAATTGCCATTAAACTCCAGGGCGATACCGGCCGTGCTCCGCCCGGGGCAGCCCCGGCCTCTCCTCGCAGAGACCCCCGCTGCCAGCACCTCGCCGGGGTCACCCCGTACAGATTGCCCACAAAACGGTGCTGCAGTCGCTTTCTGGTGGATTATATCTTTCTCCCTCTCCTTTCCCCTGTTTGTTTCATGTATTTAGAGTCCGGTGGTTTGAGGCAGGATTGTTTATCGTTTTCCGGCGGGTGGGCATAGCTTCCAGCAGTCCTCCATGTCGGCTCCGCTCTGTCTCTGCTGGCAGTCGGCACCCGAGGTGGCGGAAACGGGGAGGGATGTCTTCTGCTGTGCTCTCGAGCGTGGCGTACGTGTACTTCAGCCACGGTTGCCTACTACAAATGGTCGTAATGAGGAGAGCGAACTCGGGGTCTGGCTGAATTTGGCACCAGTTCACGCTGGCCTCACTTTCTGTGGGGTTTGTGGGGGGGGTTTTAGACGTGGTTTGGTTTTGGCTCTTCTCATATGAGACGTTTTGCGTGAGATCTCACCATCTGAAATCTAGCCGTTCCCTTTGAAGTGTATTCTCTTGTTCGTGTACGAACGTGCCAATAAAAGAGAAATATAAGAGCTTCTAGGTCATTGAATACTAACCCCAGGAGATGCCTGTTAGCGCTCTTCTCTGCTCCCTTTTCTAACCAAGGCAAAGTCTTGAATTTCAAGCTTTTAACCTGTGCTGCTCTAACTTTTAGAGTATGTTGTGAACAGAATCGCAGGATTTTGGGGCAGGGCCCAAAGCCCAGGGGTAGCTGCAGGGGTCAGGAACCAGGAGGGGTCCTTATGCCCCTTAGGTTAGACTTTGATAGGCAGGCGAGAGACACTTTAACTTCTCGCTCTCTCTAATCCGTCATTTAAGGATGGTGCAATAAGTACGTCCTTGATGTTTCTGCATGTGTGTTCAAAATTATTCTGTACAGCTAGGCGCTAGAAAAAATATTCTATATCATCAAATTATGAAGACTACATCCTTTTTTTTTTCTTACCGTGTCTGTGGAGTCACCATCTCCCCAACCCCCTGTAGTAACCTGAGAAGAGAAAAGGATATGCCTTACTGATGCTAAACATAAGCCCTGTGTATAAGCAAAATTACCATGTTTAAGCATCTAATCCCGTACACATCCATTGATATCGCTGGTGTCCAAACAATCTGTTTTTATTTTCTTGGCTCTTGCATTATTTATATGCTGCAGAGGTCTCCTGGACAAAATACTCCACATGGCTAGATAGCAGCCCACTTTGGATAAACCACCACAATTTTGTTTAATAGAAATTCCTTCTATTTTAAAGCCTAGGATTGTCCACATGTTTTTCTGTTCTTGCTTAGTTCAAATTTATCCATCCCCCAGATCCTTGTGATCCCCCTTAAGGTACTTATACCTTAAGTGCAAGAAGATCCCCCCTGTAGCCTTCTCATCTTCAAATACATATGCTTAAGCGCCTCATCTTGTCATCTTAGCAAAGGCCCTCCCAACTTTTGGCCAGACTCGTATCTCTCTTGCGGATTTTCTCTAGAATGTGCGTGTTGCTTTTGAAGATAAGATGTGCCCAACTCCAGCTTATGCCCCGAAATGTCTATTTATAATGGCGCGGTCATTATTTTTTTTTTTTTTTAACGTTTAGAAATCATCCCTTCCTAAGTTGTAGAAGCATTGCTCTTCCCCTGGAAGAAGCGTTCTCCGAGGCTGGCGCTGGGGAGCGCGAGGGGGGGAAGCTTTGCTCGTGCGGCTGTCAGGGAGGAAGGAGAAATTTTGCAAAAAGTGATGGGGGTGGTTCTGGTGTGCCGTGGCGATGGGAGCAGCCGACTGGCGTAGCGACTGCTTTAACACAGCCTGCAAGATCAGCTAGCTTCTCGGCAGAGGTTAGAAGATATCCACTGAGAGCAGTGGAAATACCTGGCTCGGCCCAAAACACACGGTTTGCAGCGAGGTGGGGGAGAGAAGACACGCTTTTTGCAAAACTCTGGCAGTTAGTGGTTTTCCCTTTGTTTCTTTCAGCTTAGGTGAAAAAATTACCGGTATTGGAACATTAATTCCTTACAGTATTCACAGCCTGATGTTTGAATCACTTCGCTATTCGTGTCTGCCAGGAAGCAAAACTGGGAAGCCTGTTTCCTTCGGGCAAGCCTGGGTAAAATGCATCGAGAAATAAATAAACTGTGATGGAGTCTGTAAAGGTGTAATTTGTATTATTGCCAGCCAGGAAAGAAAAGAAATGTTAACCCAGCCTCATGCCATCCGTTAGTGACAGCATAGCATGAGGATCAGAGATTTATCTGGGGATTAAGGAGTAAGAGCAAATGGACTAGAGGTAGGAGAAGACAAACCTTTCTGGTCTGGTACAGAACTGCGGGATTGAGCTGGGTGTACGAGAGGGACATCTGCATATATTTATCTGCTGTGCCATTTCCAGTCATTTCAGTGCCATGAGACTGTTCCTCGGCATAACATTTGGTTTAAAAGCATAATTTAAAAAAAAAAAAAAAGATTATATTTTAGATTTTTCGTCCTTTGGTTCTTGATCCTTTTTTAAAATATCTTTTGCCTTTGAGGGAGAAGAGAATCGGTTCTGTACAGTAATATCTCCTTTGACAACCTCTCCTGTTGATCCTGCACTTACCTGATGTTATAGCTAGATGTCAGCCTCAGATGTGAATCAAAGGCTTGTCAGTCAGATTTTTTTTGCTCCTCATCTCTCAGGGCTATAGGCTGCTGAGACAGCATGATAACTAGGACTTGCCTCCTTCCCAAAAGCCCGGCTGAGGGGTTTAATTATTAAATTTAACAGGGCCGTTAGTAAGGATTTGCTTTTAACAGACTTGGAGGAGTATCCGTGCTCATAGTAAAGTTTGGCTTTCTGCTGACTTTTCTTCGGGGTCGGGCAGACTTCTTACTTTGCAGGTGATGCCCTCTGCCCGCACAGCTCCGCTCACAACCCGTTCTCTCTCAGCAACGTAGCCTTCACCAGCGCCAGAACCGCCGATGCCGGCTCTGCGCGGGCTGACGTGCTGAGACGCCGAAGCAAGGGCCGTTTCAGACCTGGGACAATGACAGCAGCCAGCGTGCTGGAAAACGGGTGATTCAGCTATTCCAGTAACTCCTCGCGGTGACCCGGCAGCCTCATAAAACAGCAGGTCACGTTCCGGCCGATTTGGGCACGTACCAGCTAACGGAGGGTCGTGACTCATGGGGTGACTTTTCTGGGAGCCGCGGAGGGTCGCAGCTGCCGGACCGACTGGCCGTGGGGCAGAGGCTGGGCCGCCGAAGTTCCTAGCAGGCTCTTTCGGTTTGGAGCGGCACCGGTTTCTGTTTCGCCTGCGTGTGGCTCGCTGTGAACTGCGGCAGCTCGAGGCCTGTTTTAGAGGAAGCTGGAGTCATACGTGCACGAGGGATGGGGATGACTTTGTCAGTCTTTCCAGTGTGTCGTTCCTGCCTGTGAGTCAGCATCATGGGATGGGATGGACATGCAGATTGTTATTAACTTTTCTTGTAAAAGATCTTGATAAGAAAATTGTAAATTACAGAATATAAGGATTGCATATCCATTATTAAAAGCAAGCAGGCAAGCAAAAAAGCCCTTGCCTTTCTGTGCTAGGCTTCAGAAATGACTGTTTAATGTCTGTGTTGCTGGGAGCTTACTGAGTTGCTACAGACATTTAAATGCAAGTGGTTACCTGAGGGCTTACTAAGCTCTGGTCCCTGTCTCTAACACAGTTCAATTTATCTGATTAATCATTTTGCCTCATCTCCTCTTTCCAGGAAGGACAGAAATTGAGAGAATTCTCTGCTTCAGGTCACTGTGTTTCTTCCCTCATTTCAGTAGGTTTGAAGGGAAAACAAGTTGCTCCTCAGTGCATAGATTTGCAGGGTAGATAAGGGTGACGTACCCTAAAATTAATACCTTGGAAAGAAAATGTCATGAACCATAGGTTCTCAAGTTTAACTGAACTCATCACTAAACTGGGCTGAAGCTCTGTAGCTGCCTTTTCCCCTCGTCTGATTTACCGGAGTCCCAGTGCCATCTTCCAAATTGTAAGCAAACAACAAAATACAAATCCCAACATGAGAGCTTGTTGTCCGACGAGCTGGAAACGTTAGCTCTTCATTTGCCCGTGACATCACCTGTGCCTCTCCTTGCACTGTTGCTTCTCTCATTCCCGTTAATTTTGGCTGCTTGTCTGCTCACAGATGATTTCCACTCCTGCTTTTGTTGCCTGCCAAACTCAGGGCAAGGAAAAGCAGCAGGTGTAAACACAGAGCTGTCAGCAGAACAAACTCATGGGTGGTATTTTGAATGCTCAGGTGACTCGCTGTAGGAACAGGAATATTTTATTATGATTATTTTTGTTTGAGGAGGGACACTTTGGGTTTTTTTCTCTGCCTTCTACCAGAAGACAGGGAGTTGCACCCCTGAGTGGGAGGCAAAGATTTGGGCTCTGTGGCTTAATTACTAATATCCAAAAATAATTTATGTTGGAAGAGACGTTCGGAGGCCATCTGGGAGTGGGAGTGTGCGTGGGAGTGTACCGTGGGGTGCCAGGGCTGTCCCCCCCGGCTCCGCACAGGTGGCTGGGCCATGGGCACGCAATCCGGTCACGGCATTGCCGCCTCCTTCCCTCTCCCCGTGACCCTGGGCCACGCGGTGCTGCTCGAGGCTGGCGGCAGCGAGGCCTCTTCAGTCCCCGTAATTTAGGGATCTCAGCAGAGGTCCGTCCTCTCGTAACAGGTACAAAGAACGGGAGGCTTCCGTCACCCCATCACTCAGAACTTGCTGTATCTCATGAAGGACATCGCTGAGAAGAAGAATTGCTTTGCAGATACTGGGTCATCCTGGTGACGTGCGTCCGGAGACTGAGCTAAAAGAACTAAGGGAAGCACAAAGGTCTCAGTTTAGGTTTTCTGTACATCCTCACTGAAATCTGGGAGTTACCGCCCAAGGATTTGTCTCCTGTTACGTATATTTTAAAGTACTGTATCCCAAGGGAAATATGTTATCCCTAGCTCTTGAGAGTGCCCAGCCTAATCTTGACTGTGAAGCAAGCTACATGCCGACGTTTTCTGTTTTTCTCTAAGACATAAGTAGACTGTACTTCGCCCATCAATAGCTTTATGGCTAGTAGTCACGTTTTGCAGTGTGTCCTTACACATTTCTTGCATATTGCAGCAGCTACTTTATAGTTGGCACCAGTTTTGGATCTTCGTTCATGGCTAAGACAGCTACGCACAGTATAAATAAAAATAACCACTGGGTTGTCTGGGAAATAACTGTATCAAATATCCAAACCCAGAGTAATGTAAAAAATGGTTATTTCTCTCCCACTCAGTGGTTTCTTACTTACTTGGAAGTAATGAATGCAGACAGTTATCTTACAGAATGCTTAGGATGATTAATAACATGTAATAGGGCAGGAGTTAACACTGACAAGTGACTATATTTAATTTTCAGTGGAAATGCTTCAAACGTCTAGCTTTGTGTTAACGCTGCTACTGATGAACATTTGCGGCGGTGCCATAGAGTTAAACTAGAACAGTGAACAAGCTATCCTGTTCTGCATCGGTTCGCAAATACTGGAGGGATGCTTGATTGTGTATCTGATAGCCAAAGTGGAGTCAGGTGAGGGTGAGGACGGTCCTTGGACATGAGAAGTGGACGGGAAATGCACAGAAGCAGGAGGTTTGGCAATGTCACTCTTGCTTCTGAGTCACTAGTGAGCTAAAAATCTGGGCAGAGTGTGAGGGGGTGTATTGACAGGGTAAGCTAATTGCTGTCACAACAGTTACCTCTAATCTTATTTTCATGTATTTATAGTGTGTAAGATAACATTTTCTCTCAAGCGAGCCCTCTTGCAGGCCCCTTGGCACAAAGGGACCGTTTTCTATCAGCATCTTATGAAGCAATACTCCGGTTACTCAAAGGGGATCATTATTGCTGCCTTGCCAGGTTTTGCTACGTACGTCTTCAGGTTGAATTCAAGAGCTCTAATGACCTTGATTACAGACTAATAATGAGCTTTAGTGCCATGCTTAAACCCTGAGTGGGAAGAATAGCAAGCAAAGAGGGAGCTGAAATATGGGACCACTGGGACACTTTCCAGCTTCGACTTGTGATCTTTCTTTGTGTTCCCAGGCTTTACCCTGTCCATGACTCAATTACTTATTTTATACAAGTATGAAAGATTGCTCTAATGTGGCTGGTTCTTTGTTTCCGAGGACTGTTTTCGGCCAATGTCCTTAGCAATTGAATTTGCTTCCACATTGTTATATTCAGAGATGCCTTCTATTTGCCGTAATTATCCGCTCCTAGCACGGCTCTGCCGCCCGAAGGTTCGTGTGCGTGTGCCTGGATATACACACACCCACACACACGGCGGAACCCGCTGCCCTTTGGGCGCTGGCTCTAGGTGGTAAAGCGTAATACGGAAGGGAGGATGAACATTTTGTGGTTTTTTTGGATCAGGGGAACAGAACCAAGTTTTCAAAGTGGCAAATATTAGAGTTCCCTCACCCTCCTGTTTATAAGGCAGGGAATGAAAATACTGAGAGTAAAAGGAAAGATAAACAGTACCTGCCTTTATTTCTTCCTTCCCTCAGCAACGTTCTCTGCATAACCCTCTCCGCTTTTCATCTCATTTGTTTGGGACTCGGTAGTGCTGTAAACGTGAAATCAAAACAGATTTTCACATCAAAAAAGAAAGCTGTTATTTTAGATTGCTTTGCATATATCTTTACATATAATCTATTTATTATACTTTGTTTATTTATTTCTACTCTTCATTAGCTAGCTTACACATCCCAAGGTTTTTTTCTAAGGGTTTTGTCTCTTCCATTTGTCAAACTTGAGCTCTCTAGCCCCACTTACAACCGCTCCCCTGTTGTGATTTATACAGGTTTGGAGATAATTACAGCTGTTTTGTTTAACTGCTGCTGCATCCATGTGTGCGTAAGTCCCTAGATGTGCCCAAGAAGCCTTGTTTGTAGACTAGCCTAGAGAACTGAGTTTGTAGACTAGCTCTACCCTTCAGAAAATATAAAATCAGCTATGGTCCTCTGCTTTTTTTAGTTTCATCTTTCTAAGGAGCCCAAAGTGTGACAAATCTAAACTTTCTTTTGTTTGTTTCCTAATTTCAGTTGAGGCTGGTAGAAGATGACACATCTAATAGTCTCTGTTCTTTACTAGGAGAATAGTTGCTGCCTTTGCCTTCCTTTCGGATTTGCCCACGTATCAGGAAAGGCATCTCCACCTCCCCTGTAATGCAGAAGAGCCTGGCTTTAGGTATGTTACACAAATGTAGATCAGCATTAACTGCACAGTGGAGATTACTTCCATGTTTAAATGAAATCTCTATCTGGTAACATCTCAATATCTGAGGGCCTCCTGTTAACATAGCTGTCACATTTCCCTGGACAGTGTGAAGACATTTTAATCTGGTTTTACAGTTCATCAAAAGAAAACGAAGAAATAAATTTCCAAAGCAGCAACTGCTTTTGCTTGTTCCTATTTTGGGAAGCCCGACTCCGGGCGTTTGCCAAGCGGTCAGGCCAGCTTGCCTACGTTTGCCGGGGAGCTCGGTGGCGGTGCTGGGCGCCCACCGCACGCTCTCGCCTTCCAGTGTCACGCCTGGCTCTTCCTTTTTCCTCAACTGGTCGGATCTGTTGGCTCTCTTCTGGATTCGACGTTCAAGCCGGGCCAGCGTAGCTCGTGTCCTGGCTGCAGGCCCTTCGGACGCTTCTCGAGCGCTGCGGCCTGGCGGGTGGCGAGGGCTGGCGACGGCACGGAGCACGTCAGTGTCGTCAAGACCACCGCGATTAAATTGTTGCGGAGATAGGGAAAGCCATCTGCTGTTTGTTCCCCCTGCCTGCTGGCTCTTCGGAAAGCCGGTGCCGGACGTGCCCGCCAAGCCGGGCTGACTCGATGCCAGGCTGTCGCGCGGAGCGGGCCCGGCTGCTGCCGACACCGGCTCGGGGGTTTGGTGACAAGGCGGGTGACATCGCACGGACGCGCGGAAAAGGCTTGGCCCTCGGTCGACGGAGGGAAGCGGCGGCCAAGGGCGCGACGGTGGCCGGAGCAGGCCTTTTACAGCCGGTGCCTTGGCAGCGCCGGGTGGCGATCCTGGCCGGGCTGATAAGATGTTCTCGCTCTCTTCAGATAGGCGGCTGTGACAGCCGGCCTGGAGCCCGCTCCTTCCCGGGAGAAGGGGAGGTGTGGGGGAACTTATCCCAGCATCGCCGCAGGGTGATGATGACCTCCGGGGTGCCGCTGCGTCCCGCCGACGCTGAAAGGGCTGGGGGGGGGGTACGGGGGTGTTTGTGGGAGGCACGGGGGTGGGGGGGTGCGAGCGCCTCAAGGGCTTTGATACGCTGTCTAATATGCGTTGGGAAGCAATATCTAATTCCTTAAACGCCAACAGCAACAACAGCATTGAAAGAATATTAGGATTGCTGAAAGACGAAGGTTAAGGATGCAGGGTTTAGGAAATGCCAGAAGCAACGTGGCCTAGGTGTCTGCTTTTTGCATTTTGTGACATAAAGTCTTTTTGTCATGATGATACAGGTTTTAGGGGCATGATCATACACTGTTTTTTCCTACGTTGGCCTTATACAGCAGTGAGTTAGCAAGCAGTTATTTAATAGTATGTTTTACTGAAAAAGAACAGCGTGTGAGACTCTAAGCTTTATTTACTGTACTTCACTAAATTCTTCTCTAAACACACAACTCTTATTTTCTCTCCCTCCTCACACCCCCATGGATTTTTCCTCTTGGGTTCTTCGCAGTGAATAGTGCTGATCAGTTTAATACCTAAATACTGTATTGGCAGTAATGTACCTTCACCTCATCTTTGGATCAGATTTGGCGGATTATGGGGGTGGTATAATCTCTGTTATGTAATTAAGGGACTGAAACGCTGGGAAAGTGAAACCGAGTATTTTACTAACTTTGTGCATAAAATACGAACCTGATTTTGGGGCATACGCTGTGTAGTATTTTGCAGGTTCGGAGCTTCCATACCCTAACGCTGTCTCTTTGGAACCAGTTTCCATCTCCACGTTCTTCCATAGCCCGTGCTCTCAGCCCCGCTTACAGGTTCCCTCCCCGAGCCTCGTTATGTTCCCCTCTCATTAGATTCCTCCTTTTGCTCATTCCGCTGTGGTCCAACTCGGCTTTTGAGGTGGACACAGGTAGCGTTGTCATTCATGGCACTGGACTGACAGGAACGTCACTGGCACTACTGGAAGGAGGGAGGGGGCTTAATATATACAACTACCCCCAAAACTAATTCCAGAGAAGGGTCTGGTACCCGAGCAGCATCCTCACTTGTGGGGCAGAATTCAGGAGGATGGGCTCAGCAGATCTCAGCTGCTGAATATAAATGTCCTTAGGGAACACGTGTAAAACCAAGTGGTTTTTAAATTGGCTGTGCCGTGCGTGTTTTCAGAGAAACTGTGTTAAACTTATTTCTGGCACAAGCGTCACTATCTTGCCTAATTGCTAGTTCCTTGTTCATAGCTCCGGAGTGCCAGAGCTTGTTAAAGCAAAGGTTGCTGGTGCTTTTTTATGTGGTTGACTAAGGATGTATTCTTCTACCTTGGTGCTGGCATTTTGGCTAAAACATTCCAAAATTTTCAGCCTGAGGTGGGCTCTGGCATTGCACGCTTCATACCGGAGTATTAAAGTTTGACAAAATGGTCAGCAGCTGGGAACAAGGTATTAGAGTTGGAAATCTCAGTCAGCTTTAATAAAATGATGATGATGATGATGTTTATAAAAATTATACCTGCTATTTAATTATTCCCTAATGGGCTTTGAAGCTTCCTATGAGCAACAGGAGCGGCGTAGGCACAGTGCTGCCTGTCCCAGCACTCCCAGTGTGTTTGAGCAGCAAGTGCTTGTGGTGGGCTTACGGTGATGAATTCTCATTGATCTTTGCTAATGCAAGGTTAAAGCTCTGGTATTTGCTAGTGCTCTAATTTTTATACGGTATGCTAATTACTCTTTTGAATTGGAAATGCTTGTTCAGCACAATGTAAGAGAGGTTGGAATTGGCTTTGTGATGCTGTGCTGCAAATCGCGTCGAACCTTTTCCTGTTTATGTGGAAGTGCCGTTCTGGTTTTCTCAGGCCAAATTAGACATCGCCACATTTTTATTCAGCTCACAATACGTGTGCATGCATGCACACGCATACACAGTTGCAATTTTTTATTGTTGTGCTAGCAGCGATACTGTCCAGAATAAATTTTTTTCCTAACATCATGGTGGAAACGTGATGGTGATTTTGGAAATGGATGCAGCTATCTGAACGTGAAAAAGACAAAATAGAAACACAAACATTTTGCGTCTCTGCAGAGGCAGTAAAAGGTAATTACCCAAGGATAAATACATGAGTTTATTTTGACAGACCCCAAAATGGTGACCCAAAATGTTTTGAAAGGTTTTCTGTATGATGGCATTTCTATGTTCAAAGTTTCAGTCCAGGAATCCTCAGACAAAAGTGGTAACTGTTGGCAGGGGAGACCAGTGGAAAGTTATGCCTGCGATGGGAAATCACGTCACTTTTAAGAGTGAACATTGTTATTTCAGTTTTTAATTCTGATAATTAGCAGTAGCAGCTCATCCTCAAATTGCTCTTCTAACATTAGGGGGTCCAGAATTGCGTGAGGTAACTTAAGATGCCATTTTATCCTGAGCCCGTAATTGGAAAAAGGCAGGAACAGCTAACTGCTATTAATTGCACCAGCTATTTACGGCAAAGAAAATGTTGTTTCTCATTTATATACATCTAGAACAGTGTTAGTGCTGCTGCAAAGCGATGCACTTCAAAGGTTTGGCTTTAGTATTGTGTATCAAACACTAATTTCTGTTACTGGAAGTCCGTCTCAGCCGATATTCTTCAGGAGCATTTAGTCAGAGCACCTCTCGCTTCCCAGCTGGCTGTTGACATACTCCCCAGGGGCTGCCTTCCCTCTGTGTCCTTGTGTGCTCTCCTCGCCTCTCGAGCGGACACGGCAGACTCCGTGGCTGCCATCTCTAGTATCTCACTGCCTTCTTGCCAGCCTTTCCGCCGGCCAACGGTCGGCGGAAGATGCTTCTGCGTGTTTCCTGCCTTACATTACACCAGCGATCCAGAAATCGGGATACCTTAAGAATATTACTGAGAACGCAGAGGGCAGCAGAGGAACTTACTGCGACGTCCTGGTGCTGCAGTTTACGCATACGTTATACCCTAGGGTGAAAAAATGCATTGTGGTTTGCATTTGGTGTCGAAATCGCTGTTAATGCAGGCTAGGTTAATGTACATTGCAAATGTAAGCATCTGTTCACATAATTCAAAGCGATAACACATTTGTGTTTGGGAGAGGTGCGGAAGAACTGAAAAAAAAAATCACGCTTAAAAACGTGCTACAGTTTTCTTCCTAAAATTTGATCTACTGGTATCTTCTGCTGGACCTCCTGCCTAAGCATTTTCTTGTGAGGGGCCAGATTACTGTTTACAGCTGATTTCCGCTTCAGGTTCTTCCAGTGGATTATTATTTTATCCTGTATCTTACCTTTGATTTTATTCAGGAATCATTGGGGTAATTCAGATTGGAAGGGCCCTCAGGAGGTCTCCAGTCTAACCTTGTGCTCAAAGCTCGGACCGCGTTACTCAAGGCTTCATCCAGTCGGGTCTTGAAAACGTCCAAGGACAGAGACCGCGCAAAGTCTCTGGGCAACCTGTGCCGCTGCCTGGCTGTCCTTGCAGTGAAAGGTTCTCCTTGTACCCCCTCTGAACCTCTTCTTGGAGCCCGTCGTCCCTCGTCCTCCCATCGGATACTGCTGCGTAACGCGTGGTTCTGTTTTCTCCATAACCTCCCTATAGGTAGCAGGGGCTGCTGCGACGTGCCCCCGAAGCCATCTCTTCTGCAGGCTGGACGAATCCCGTTCCTCCCGTTCCTCAGCCTTTCTTCCCAGGGTAAGCGACCGTCCTGCTGACCTTCGCCGAACTCACGCCAGTTTGTATAGTGGAAGTGGAATAGAGTAGTTTCTTCTCAATTAAAATTAACGTCGCTTCACCTCTTAGGAATGCGGTTGTCATCTCCTGTGCTTGACTGGCTCCTTAACGACTCCTTGGCACCGTGCCGCCACTGGGGGTCTTTGTCTGAAGTCCTCCCATTAGCAAATGGACTTGTATGGCTCCATACTGGGTCGCGTTTGAGAGTAGGTGTGCTATATGCTCTTTTGGAGGTCGACAAGGTTGAACAGATGGATGCCCAGTGATGTTTTCCTAAACGAACTCTATCAGTGGGATAAGGAGCTACAGAGCTGGTTATGACTAAGGTCAGGACTTGCCTCGATTCTTCAGGCAGCCAGAGGCGCAAAGGCTCGGGGTATAACTGAAGGTGGAACAGATGGTACACGTGTATTGAAACTTCATTGTGGATTGCTATCTGAAAAGGTTTATGATTTGCCAGTTATTTTCCAGATGATCTTTTTTAATGTGCTGAGGTAGCAGATGTGTTTGTTATATCCAACTCTTTAAAGTCATTTTGGGAAGTTAAACAGATGGATGCTTTTTGAAATTCAGCAGCATCTCTTTCAGCATCTGTAATGTCGTCGTTTTCGTGTGCCAACCGGGATAGAAGGAAACAGAGCATCCGATAAGTACTTTGCCTGTGACAAGCTGACCTGTTTTCCAACAGCCAATAATATACTAATGTTATGACAGGAATGATTGACTACTACTGCTTTTACAGCAGAGCAATTTGAGTTTCCAGACAGTTGTCTTTTTTTTTTTTTTTTTTTTTAATAATCTTGGACTAGCTTGAATACAGGTTGTTTTACTGCTGGAATAAACAAAGCTCATGTTAATTCTCATACGGGACATGATTGTGTCTCAGAATGCAGAAAATCGTTCCATCAATTGAATTCCATCCATCTTAAAAAAAGGTTGTATATTACAATGATCTTACTATTAAAATGGCAAGAGGAAATCTGAAATACAGAAAAATTATCTCTCAGTGCTATGCCTTCTGTTTGCTGTTTGTTTTCCAATGATAAACATCAGCCAGATCTTCCTTGGGGGTGGCACAGCATATTAGGGCTGTAAGGTGTTTTGACACTGTCAGCTTCCCAAAATATTCCAAACGCAGAGAGTAGCATTATTAAAAATCATATGATGGGGGGTGTAAGGTAAATGCAATGCTGTCAGGTGTTTATAGTGTAGCTTCAAACAGTGTGAGTTCAATACAGCATCATGGGTAAAATTCAGGGAGGCAGGAAACCTTAGGATGGAATAATACCCTGTCACCTTAAAAAAAAGTAAAATTGATTAAATGTTGAAGTATCAAAGCTGTTTAAGGCAACAAACATGTCAGTAATCATTACACCGGGAATGTCCTTTGTTTTGGTATGAAACAACATATTAGGACAACATTCAGTTGTTTGGTTATGTCATGTTTGGGTGGCGGAGATTACACAAGCTTGAAAAATCACTATTAAAACAGTGGGAGGGTCAGTTATCAGTTTGCCAATGGGATAATGAGAGAACAAAGGAAATATAAGGAAATTTGAAAAGGGGAGCTTGATACTGCCATGCATGAGGCTGCCTGGTGGCCCTGCAGCACTTTGGTTTTGAGTGCTCTGTGTTAGATTAATGGAGAGATTAAAGAATAACTGTTTCCTGTACATTTCCTTGCAAAGTGATCTTTGAAGCTTTCTGGTTTAAAACTGAGCGTGGTGTTTGGCAGGTGCAAGTAAACGTCTCCCTCAAAGGTACACGTGATTTTAAAATATAAAATAAATCATTACTTTCTGTTGTTTTTCCACAGTTTATGGGGTAAACCTCATCAAATTGCCTTGTGATAGATCGTGACATTGCAGACAGAGATGGCAGATGGGGGTTTTTTTGGACGTTGACGCTCAAGAATGGTCGTGGCTGTTGGGCCGAAGGTTGACTTGAGTTATGTCTGTGTAAAGCTGAAGAAGTTTTGCTGAAATTTTTGACTTCAGAATTTCAGTGGGACCACTAGTGTACCCCCAAATTTTAGCTTCTAAGGATTAGCTTTTGTTTTCCATAAACATCAAATCAGGACTAATCTTTTTTTAAAGGATCTGTGGAAGTAGGCAACGTTCATATCGGGGCATCGTGTTAAGCACTTTCTGTGTCTCCTTTTATATCATTGTGAACAATCTAGGTTTACACATATATATATATATATATATATATATTTATTTTTTTCCGGTAACACATTCGGAAATAGCTGGTGTTTGTAACATTGCAATTAATCATTGTGACATTATATGGTGCATTGCAGGTGACCTCCAGCAGTGAACGGCTCCTGAACGGTCGCCCTGTGGGAACGCTTTCCTTTTTTTGGCTTCTAGGGAAGAGCAGCTGCCTGTAGATTTGGTCGCGGAGTGTACTTGGCAAAGCCTGCAAGCGTGGGACGGTCTTTGTTGGTCTCTGGTATCTCGTTGGCAGTGGGTGAGCACCACAAGCACCACTTCCACGGCTCCAGAACTGCACTCTGCATCGTCGAGTGAATTGCATGCGTGGGCTCAGTATGCAAGAGGATTTTTTTAATACAAATTGATTGGTAATGTGTACTGATGGGAAGGGAGGTTATGTGAGTATAGGATAGGATTGGAATAGTTATCTAAAGAAGCTTTCGATAAATACTTCTAATTTGGAAGTCAAATTCTGATGTCGGCTGTGGAGAAACTACATTGATTTAGAGCAGGTGAAAATCTGACTCTCACCACTTAGTTTGAATAGTGATACTTTGCTCTTTACAAAATAGCTGAAGTTGCTTAATGATAATCTGGCCAATTTGTATTTGTTCAAAACTGCTGATGTGGGAGAGATTGATGGCAGCTGAGGCTGGGTTGGAATGCTTAAGCAGATCCGGTTGAAAAAAAAGGCTCTGAAATACAGCCTTTTCTTCCGATCCCCTTCACAGATGGTTTCTACCTTTAGGCTCTGACAACTCTTTCAGATGATGGAGCCGGTGTATTTGAAATGTGCCAGTAAGGAACAGCAAGGTTACAGAAGGTGACTACCTGATGATGTGAGATTGTTAGCTTTTAAGTAGTGGATTTTTTTTTTCCCCTGACACTTTTTGAGAAGGTAGGGAGAACGGCAGCACAGGGAAGAGAGCGTTTTTTTACGTCCTGTTTGTATTTCATCTTAACTTGATGGTTTTTCAAGTCAAGAGTAGTTTGTGATATTTGGATCATCATCACCTTCCTTCTGTGATATTCTCGTTAGTCACAGATGTTTTCTTTGCTTTTCCAAATACATGAAGCCATAGGCAATGTCAAATCAGGCATAAAATAATATAGGAGCTAGTATTATTAACCTTGTGGAAACAAAGGACGCATGAATAGATTCAGAATACCCAGATGCACATCTCTGTTGGGAAAACGTGATTTGCAAGGATCTTTCTAAAATGGTATTGAAATATTTATTCCAGGTGCTGTTAGTGGCATGGAGAGATGATGTCTCTTCGTACGGTCACGGACGTTAAGAGATATGTAAGTCGAGGTGAGCTGTAGGTTGGCATGACAAAGCTAGTCTGTTAGGATTGTAAAGAGTATTCACGCGTGTCTGTTTTACGCAGCGGTCACTGCTGTGACTGCGTGTATGTATAGAGATACAATATGCATATAAATCTTCCAGCGCTGCATAAAGCATTAATTGAAATAAGCTCCTGTATTCCTCATCCTTTTCACTCCTGTTCCTGATGAGTTTAAGTCTGAGGAATGAACTTTACCTGCCAAGTCGGAGAGGTGGACCTTTTCAAAGCCAGTCACAGAACCCCTGTCAGTATGTCTGTCTCCAGCCAGCCAAGCCCAATTTTTATTAGATTCTGGGAAACTGATATGGCTACAGATCCAAAAGCGATGGAAACATAATGAAATCAAAGACATGGATGATGAGCAAAATGCATTTGCTATGAGAAGAGAAACTTATGTAGCTTTTGAGTGAAGCGCTACCAGAGTTAGATTTATGTAAAATGGCCACGTAGTACAACGATAAATGCATCATGAAATAAAAAAATACCACTCTGGAACGAGGTGGGGAAAGTATTTCAGTGCAGTCGTGATGACAGCTCCTACTGTTCATGCTTACATTACAAACCCATGAAGTGTTCTGGTTACAGAAACAGGATTAAATACGAGCGTTGTTCAGAAGATGCTCATTTTAAATGCTGCCATTTTGTGTCACCATGCAAAAGTGTCTGCCTGTATCACTAGTGTGGCTGGTGAAACTTTCTATGTGTCTTCTGAAAATGAGTCTAACGGGTGTTCTTGTCCAGGTGGAACTTAGCTTGTGTATTTGTTATAAATTTGCTATAAAATGAAGTGGAATTAAACCCAGTGTGAATTAGAAACGTGTCAGGGGATTACAAAAGGGGTTTTAGGTCAGAATTAGCGTAATGCAGACAAGATTTCTGTGAAAAGAACTGGGAACAGAACCAAGGTTTCCTCCTTTTCTCTCTGCTCTATATAAAGAACTCACATGTACAGATTATAATTGCTGTGGTGAGAGGATGCCAGATTATATAATGCTTCTACCCACATTCCTCTTTTCGAACCTCTACCGTTCCTCTTGCGGGAACACAACAAAAAAATCAGGACCTTGATCCCATTTACACCTTTATGGGTTCTTTCATGAAATGGGAACGTAAATCTGTAGACGGGATCGGGCTTTTTCATATTTGGTACTCTGATCGGGGAGAAAAGATGGATGTGAGTGTGCAAAATGCCTGCAGTACCAAAAATAGGTCCAGATTTATTCCTGTCATAACTTCGCTAAGTTGATTGAGTTGTGCCAAGGCCGAATATGCCCACAGTCTATAGGACAGCTGGCCGCCTGGCAGTAGTAACGTTTGACGAGAATGGGTTTGTAAGAAGAATTAAGCCTTCTGATATTGGCAGTACATGGTGACATTTTAGGAATATTCACCTCGGCTTAAAACGATTTTCTGGGAGATTTCAGGTATAGCTGTAGTGCCTAAAAGAGAAGGATAGCATTGATCAAGGTATTTTCAAGCCTTAAGTTTAGTTCCGTCAGCAGTTCTGAATCACCGGACCAGTTAACGAGGTGTTCTAATTGATATAATAATTCTACACAGTTTTTCCACTTACACTAATGTAACATTTGGCTTCACTGAGGATGGATATTAACCACAAGTCGAAAGGCAGGTCTGATTCTCTGATCCTTTGCTACATTTCACAAAGCTTTTAATTTTAGTTGCAATGCCCGCATGCAACCCGTGTAGGCATTTTCTTTCCACTTGGGTCTAGAGACCCTGTTCAGTTAATTGATAGTGTAGGAGCAAAGGAGGCAGCTTCAATGGTTTCACTGTTCCAGAAACATTCATCTCGTTCATAAAGATCATCTGTTCAAGAGCAGTCAACCCTGGGTTTTGTTCTGTTTACTGGCTTTGTTTTGGGCAATGTGCTGACTTGCCTACGAGCTCTTGAACTACAGAATATTCAAATCGTTGCCACTGGCGTGTTAAGGTCTCCGGTTCACATGAGTCTGCTCACTAAAATTTTGAGAATATTAAGCCAGTTCTCGACACTGGAGTCTTGGCACTCGAGCTGACGCTACATGGTGCTATGTAGCCACAGCTTGAATCCTGAGCAATGGCATCTCCTGAGCTTAAAAATCAGTCCTATAAGCCAAGTCAGTAGGTTTTTGTGGGGGGTTTTGTGGTGGTGGTTTTTTTTTTTTCCTAACGGGGAAGTAAAGTGCTTGTTTTTAGCGTTTCTCTCTCCATATTCCCCCATTTGGGGAGCGAGTGGATGCTTGCTGACTACGGGCAGATAAGGGGGATGTTGTGATTATCCAGGCAAGGATACTCATCAAACTTAAAGCTGCAAGGGAATGTTCCCCTAGTTAGTGGCTCATCTGACATTTGTGCCAGGAAGGAATGAAGCTCTTGCTTTTTGTTTAGATAACTTGCCTGCTTTTTGGTATTGCTTACTCATCTTACGGCTTAGATACAGAAATTGGGGTGATTCAAAACAGGGGAAGGGAAAACTGGTTGGGCTTTTCAAAGAAGATGAGGAAGATATGTTCCCAGATCCCATCAACTGGGTCCAAGAGAAGTAGTTTCTTTGAAAAATCCTAGCCTTAAAAAACAGGTAAAATAATTTAAAAAAAACAACCAAACACAGCTAGTCACTTCCAAAGACAGACCAAAATTGCTGTTGCCCATCTTTGCAGATACAGCCTGCGATGGGATGTGTAACAATTTACGACCTTATGGTTTGGCTGCACTGCCACTGGATGCAATATGTTGCATTTCAGTGGCATTATGCTGTAGCGTTTGGATATATAAAGCAAAATATGCATGATATAAACCCCCCCCCCCAGGTATTAGATGACAATGGATTATTAATTCAAACTTTTCTCTTAGATAGCTGTTTTTTACTGACTCCATAAGAGAAGCAGTAATTCTAGGCCACTCTTCCAGTGTGTTGTCAGGAATTCACATTAAGCTTTGGTAAAGAAGGGCTCGGTCCGTGTTATTGATTTGGCAAAATAACTGTCGGGAGCATAGATTGAGTGAATTCAGAAGACATCATCTTCACTTCAGTAGGCAGGACTGCACAGCACGAAATAAAGTCGTTTCCTCTAGCTGTGGAATATTTAAGCCACCATCATCAAAGGATTAGATTCAATAATTGTTAAAGGAGCAATGAAAGGAATCCTTTTCTTTTGCCCAACTTAACTTTGTGTCTGTTTTGGTATCCTGTAACCTAGCCAGTTTTCCAAGATGAAAACAGAACAACAAAAACTGGCAAGTTCTGTGCATCTGGGATTGGTGGCCTGAACCTCATAAAATGTGTAAGTGAAGAACAGAACATAAAGCTGTCAATTAGATCTTCTAATAGCTTTTAAACATTACTATATTTTATTACAGACCTAAAATTAGCCTTGGATCTTTTTCAAGTTTGTCATACTTCAGCCCAACCTTCTTTTAGCTAGCAAGGCTGAGTTTTCAGCCCGGAACAATGGAAATGCTATCGGAGCATTTGACACATTTCTACTCCATAACTACCAGTCCTTTCATACGGTAAATCTGACTTTCTTCATCAGGTTGTTGGCCTTTGAAATTTTCTTTATAGCTGCGGTTAAGCTGACACCGTGCTTGGTATTATGACGGGCGAGTAAACGTTAGAAGATCCGTCTCAGGGAGGTGGATGAACAGAGGTGTGCAGCTTCCAATCCGAGATTAGTGGACGGAGAGCCTAGGGCGAAAGCAGGTACTCGTGAAAACAACATCAAAAAATCACCCTCTTGGAGTTAATACAAACCAGCCTGCAGAGTTGGTGTATGTGAAAGCAGATGTGTTGAAAAATCCCAGCAACCAGCAAAACTCTAGTTAACACGTGAGCTTCAGAGGTACTGTGGGAGCTTGAATTACGCAGTCGGGGGGAGATGGCAGACTGCAGAGATAGCGTGTTCGGGCTTTGCTTCTGGTTTTAAATAGTCTGGTTAATGGGGGAGAGCTCAAAAAAAAAAAAAAAGCAAACAAACCCAAACCAGCAACAACACCACAAAACCCCCACATAGTACAGCTAATGTCTTTTGAGACTGTGTTTTGTTAATGGAGAACAGACCGTTTTACGTTGCAGCGTTGAGGAAGAATAGTACTTTATAAAGAACAGAGGACAAGTTCTGACTTTAATTTCCAGTTCTGCCACTTGCTCGCTACATAACGCTGGATAAGTCAGATGACATCCACTGGAGGATCCAGCGTGCAGGTCTCATCCGATTTCCATTTCCATTTCCCAAAATGCTATCCTAATCCTGGAGACACCTACCATCCAGAAATGCCTCATTTTCTTCTACCCGAAGGAGTCTCAGGTGTAAAAACCCGGGGTTTGCGCATTTAAAACTTTCCCAAAAGTCAGGCCGTCACATGGGCAGGACCCAGCTCCCCGTGACGGGTGGCAGAGCGCGCTTCAGCCTTCCTTGGAGACGGGGCAGGGCGGGGGGGCCGTGCTGGTCGGACACTCACCGCGGTTATTTCGGATATTTCAAGGGAAGGTTCGTTATTTCCCTCTGCTTGCTGGGATCGCTCTTGTCCCCGCCGCCCGGGCGGTGGGGTAGGGATTCGGTCTTCAGAAGGGGCGAGGGGAGAATACGGAGCGGGAGGAAGACCCCCTCCTTGGGAAATAATCTGGTACCCGGGGCCGCGGTGAGGACGTGATTTAAAGGCCCTTTCTCCTCCGTGTCTCGGTTGGCTTTGTGGATATGATTCCGAGGCACCCTCCCTTCCCTGTATATCATGTAAGAAGCCTGTGTGGTAGCTCAAAACCTTTGGCTGTCATTCCGGGCTGTCTGAAAATTAGGCGTTGTGGCACTATATATATATATTTCCTGGTGCTAAGACCCCCTGAGGAGTCTGACGGCATCTCTGGGTGCCTTGACTTTCCACTGGTTCGGTGATTTCCTTGGCTGGATTTCCTCGAGTTTGGCCATCCTCCGCCGGCCAGGACGGGGCTCGCCGGCAGCGGGACTTTTCCCGAACAGCAACGAACAATGAGTCATCTCCAGGTGGTTTTATTTGAAAGCTCCTTTATTTTTTTATTTTTTTTTTAAATTTGAAAAAGGAACCGGTACGAAGCTCCCGCGGAACACCCACCTCCCCGCTTTGCCGCCGAGTTCCCCGCAGGACTTGAAGCCGCTCCTCCCCCTGCGGAGAAGAGATTTTTTTTTTTTTTTTTGGGTGGTGGTTGGTTGCTGTTGGTTTTTTTTTTTTCTTTTTCTTTCTTT
>JAVJGG010000021.1:25552982-25592324 GCA_035590195.1 Aviceda cuculoides | reverse complement strand
TTTATTATTATTATGATTATTATTTCCCCCCCCCCTCCTCCAGGTTTTCACCATCGGCACTAGGGGAGCCGGGAAATTCTGTGGCCGCTGGTATATTTTTCTTTAAAACTGCTGTCAGCGGACGTTTCTCCTTCTGCTCCAGCATCGTTTGTCCTGTTCGCAGCTATTAAGGCTTAAGCAGCTTGATTCTCTAGGGCTCCTCTCCAAGGGCAGCGGTCATTAACACACTGAGCTACATCTGCTTCTTGGCTAAGACTGGAGAAAGACATCTTAAGCTGGAAATCCTGCTCGCTCGCTCGCTAGTGCCTACGGAAGGGGAAGCGTATGCAGCAGCAGGTTCCTTTTTTTTTCGCTTTAATTCCAAAAGGCTGCCTCACTTTGGAGATGCGGTGACGAGATAATGGAGTGAAAGTCTCCCGTTTGCTAGGAAGAAAATTCCAGGAGTCAGCCAGAGGAAGGAAGGAGCAAGTTAAATAACAGCAGGCAGTGGTGAAGAACTGAAAATAAAATTAGAGGAAACAGGTGGAAGGCTGGCATAAAGCTGGGAGATATTTTAGGCTGAAAGTGGTGTGGGCTTTCTTTTTTTTTTTTTCCTTTCCTTTTTTTTTATTGGTGGGTTTATTGTTGGGTTTAAATTCTAAGCTGGTTTTGGAGATCCCTGCAGCAAACCAGGCTGGTTTAGTGTAGAGCAGCTTCCCCGACGTGTCCTTTTCTCTCTCCCTGCCTGCTGTCTCCGCCGTTGCCGCTGCTGACAGAAACGTGTTAGGAAAGCAGAAAGAGAAAATGCCAGCCATCCTGGTAGCCTCCAAAATGAAATCGGGACTACCTAAACCCGTACACAGCGCCGCTCCGATCCTGCATGTCCCAACGGCCAGGACCATCCCGCAGCCCTGTTACCTGAAGTTTGGGAACAAGGTGGAGGTGACGAAGCCCTTGTATTCCAGCCAGATTCCTCTCAAATCTCCTAACGGCCAAGAAAACGCAGGAGACGGACTCCCACCAAGGAAGAGTAGCTCGGTAGAGAATGGATTCGACACACAGGTTAGAAGGCACCGCGTGCTGGGGAGGTGTATGGGAGATTTATTCCTGTGCTGAATGTGCGCAGCAGGTTTTCCGAGGTAGATGGTGGTGTGAAGAGCAGCGAGAGAAGCGGGGGGTGTGGGGGGGGGTGTGTGTAACAACATCTGTCTGCAGCGGCGGGATGTTTTACGTCCCGCACAGTGGCATGCGTTACCGAAGGGCGATTCTGGAATTTTGTCGGCGTGCCGGAGCTGATGGTGGGGTGGCGAGGGGGGGTGGGGTGCGTGCTCTTCGCCTCTCTTGCCTTCTCTGTCGCCTTGGCTCGGACTCGGGGGATTTACGGAAGGGAGATGGTAGAGGTGTTGTTTACGGGGTGTGTTCTTTGTGTTCTTTCTGTAGGTGCTGCTTGCGATGGCTGGGTTGTGTGCCCGGGATGGGGAAAGGCTGCCGGTTGTCATCAGTGTGTTTCGTGTTTGCTCGTGCCCTGTGCTGTACTGGAGCGTTAGTGGTGCCAACGTTCTGTATTTGTAGTTGTGGGGGGAGTGAATGGGAGGCAGCGCCTGATGTGAAATCGCAACACGCATGTCATTCTCAGTGCAGCTAAATGAAATAGGTTTTGTAGGAAATGAATACTGAAGTGGAATTGCCTGGTTTAATGCTATATGCGCCTGACATCATAGGTGCAGCACATTATCAATAGGCATCTTTTAGATTTCCCTTGAATGTCTGCCAGTTCTCTAACCTATTTTTGTGCATGCAGCTTCCTGTATAGGCAGGAGAAATGTACGTTCTTCAGCCCGTTTGATTTTTGTCAGCACAGTAACGTTTCCAGCATGGCTCGGGTTGCCTTGTACGCTGACGCCCCAGCGCGCTCAGCAGCGGCGTGAGCAGATAGCGCGGGTTGGCGTACCGCGGCGTGAGCGGAGCAGATGGGCTGCTGCAGCGAGCGGAGCTGACGAACGCTATAGAGAGATTGCTGTATAGCAGCCTGAGGTATTTTGGCAACAGTCATGTACATTACAAGCTGCTCCTATCAATATCCGAGCCCAAGAGGAGGTGAGAGCATTATTTTGGGGTAGGGAAATCATAACAGATGCTTATCTTCCCCCCCCCCCCTTCCTTCCTCAAGGAATAATGGACTGTCCCTACCATCTCGATTTTGGCACCTATGGCCTCGTAACCCCGTTCTCCTAAGACAAGTGTGACTACTGATGGGGCACGTTTGGCCCCCTGCCCTGAATTTTAGGATGTGCTGCACTTTGATCGCTGGTAGGCAGGGTGACGTATCGGCTCAGGCCAGGCGAATATGACCGTAGCAGTTCCTGAGGGACTGAGAGCTGGAAAAGGAGACGGACAAGTATTGGTGGCAGGGTGGTGGCAGCAGACAGACCGACCTGCGCATCACATCTTGTTCTTAAGAGAGAAACAAGTACTCTTTTCTCCTTGTGCTAGAGTCTGTCCTCGTGCTTACGAAATGTCAGCAAAATCTCATTAAATGCTGCTCTTTCTCTCAGACACGCCTTGGGTTTCTGCGTGGAAATTTACATTCCTGCAGAAGTGATTGTTATTCATAAATACTTTCTGATCTTATAACAGGTTATAATCAGAGCGATCCTGCCAGTGGTAGCCGTTTGCAGCGGTAAGGGGGATACAACGGGGTTTTTAACCCTTACGCAGATGTGGAACAAAACCCATTTTTTCATATCCTGATGATGAAAGGGTCTTCATGCTAACTTGTTGTATTTAAACAGGGAATGATTTTGGCCAAAGGAATTTCAGATAATTTTGCGTTTTGAATAACTTCAGCAGGGGGAGAAATCCTAAGCTTTGTCATTCTCAGTAACCTCATTTGGGTAGCAGCCTTAGCAGATGACCAGCACCTTTTAAGGTGTGAACCAGCGAGGTTTGTTTTACTATCCATTATCTTAAATAAACACAGTCCTTTTTTGTTATTCTTCTTGATCCTGCTTTGATCCCTCTGCCACATAAGCGTGCAGGTCCTTGCCATTCAAGGTAGTATTTTGGAACGTCGGTCTATGTCTAAAGGGAGATTTTTCCAGATCAGTTGTATCGAGGGCACTGTTCTTTTCTTTTTTCACCCATCCCTCCCTCCCAGGGGAGGAGGGACAGGATGGATGGACAGCTGCCGGACGGTACGTCAGCAGCTGAAGCATTTTTATCTTGGAAAACCTTCAGCTACATTCAGGTGCAGAAGTGCTTTCTGATAGTAATAAGCCTAGTGAGGTTTAGCCTTAAACACTGCACTAGGACTAAATATCTCAAGAATCATAGACACGTCCTGTGGGGGTGGTCCCTCGCTTCTCCGGATACTTTCTCTTGAGCACCAATGTGGCCTTCGGCATTTTACTGTGCAGGCACCTGGCATCCCCCGTGAGGGAGGGCAGTTACATTCTTACCGTGCCATCTTGGGTTGGGATCCACAAGCTGGACCGATACCGAATGTTTTGGCACCTATCTTTTGTCGATCTTGGTTCCCCGCGTGGAGTTTGCAGCCCACGGGGGAGGACATAGTATCCTCCTGTGTGGGTGGAGGGAGAATTAAAGAGAGATGGCGACACTCGGTTCAAAAACCGAAGAGAAGAAATAAAAAATGACCGAAATCTATTTAACTTGCGCTGTATCCCTTGCTGCGGCTGAACTTGGAATTTGCAGCCCCAAACTCTCTCTTGGAGTTAGAGGCGTAAGCTATTTCTGTCAAAACCCAAGGTGATATCAGGCCACTTTCAACACAAGTGGCGGAGAAGCGTCGCTTTGGTACAACTGCTTAGCGGTTAGAGCATTCGCTATCTGAGTTCGGTTTCTATTTCAACACGAGGGCATTCGAGCTCCTATCGTATCTTTGAAGGGTTTCGTAATCAACAAGCCACAGGATGTTCTGGGAGTATTTTAGGGAGTTGCTCTTAATCCTGTTGAAGTTGGTCCTCTTTGCACTACATAATGCAGAATTCAGTTGCGGATACAGAGTAAGGACAGAGAGCACCGTGACCTCAGTTTAGGACATCTGCTTACAGGGAAGGAGGTGATGGGAGGGATGAAACAGATAGATGGGATAGCTTGAACTATTTGTGCATATGGATTTTTCTCTCCCGTCATGGTATATATATACTTCCACTTGGAATTTCTATATGCCCTTTTCCCGGCACTTAAGTTTACTGATTATACTGGCAGAGAGGCCGTGCCTCGTGCATAGACCAGAAGTCACAGTGTGAAGATACCAGACCATGTTCTAACGCTGGCTTAGCGTGTTTCAAGCCACTTGCACCCAGTGGTAGGTTCATGAGCTTTTTTTTGGTGCCAGGTGGTACCTATCTTGAGCCTGATTCTTCAAAGAACATGGGCGCTGCAGGTGGTATTCATCAAAGTACGCATTTTTAAAAAACTGCTGAAAATCAAGGTGTCCCACTTGAGAAATGTGGTATCAGTGGAAACTTCTCAATTTTTTTTTTTTTTGGTTGTTGTTCTTCTTGATAGGGTTTTGCATGTGTAAGCTAGATTTTATAGTAACTGGAAGTTTTGTGCCTTAAGGCCATATAAGGGCAATGTGTGATTTAAAATGCTGTGCAATTTATAAAAAGCATTCTTCAGAGTATTTCAGAGGCACTTTCCAAAGAAAGGTCTGAGGGTTTTAGCATCAAGCCCATTTTAAATGCTAGTCGGAAACCCTAGGTCAATGATTCATGGCAGTATCATTCCTATTTTATTGTTACTGATATACACACTCTATTCATTTTTCCATATTAAATTCCCTGTGTTGTGCACAACGGTATCCTACTGTTGCACTGGTGCTTATTTTGTCTAATTTGAAAACACCGCCAGTAAATTGTAGCCATATTTAGAGAGCATTGTTTTGGAAATATTTAACTTTGTTACCAGAGAAACTTCCGTCAAGTGGATAGCAAGATAATGATCTCTCATATACAAAATGGTATTTATTAGTTATTCTGAAAAAGTCGTATGTATTTGGCTACTAAATTTGCATTAGTTATTTAAGATAGAAGTCGTTGCCAATTAGAAGTCCGTGGGCATGGTAAAATTGTTCGTGCAGGATGCAAGAAGGAAGATACCGTTCCAGGAATACAGTCTGTTGCCATGTTAATGTCAAAGCCACCGAAGGAGATCATGGATTTAATTACTGTGTTTATTGCTGCTGTGTTGTATTCTCTAGCTTCCTGATTTTCATTCTCTGGAGAACCTAAAAAATATTTACTGTTTGTTTCTTAAGTAACTGTAGCAGTCCTAAAAACACCGGGACCTTACTAAGCCATTAGGTCCCACCCTTCCACTAAAACCCTTCAAGTTGACAGGCATCTATTTAACCTGATATTAAAGTATGTGTATTCAGCAATAACTGTCCTCAATGTTCGGCAGGGAGGGGCGGGACTTGTTATTTCGTGGCAAACTTCTCCGCAATATTCATTTGCTGAAAGTTGGGCGGTTATCTTCTGGTGGACGTGGAAGGCAGATGCTCACGAGGTGTTAAGCGTGTTCTCCCTCACTTTTCTCTTTCTCTACACTAGGCAAATCTAATGCTTTTACCCTTTTCTCTCAGGGTTTCTAGAACTCTTACAACTCTTTGTGCTATCTACTGAACTCCTTCCAGTTTGCCTAGACCTTTTTTTAAGAATTCAGTTCAAAACTGCATAGGTATAATTGTCTGCAATAAAACTACCTTGCTCGGCTAGATTTTTCTTCACACTGCTTTCCCAGTTTGTGAAGATCATTTTGCGTTTGGCGTTCCAGATCCGGGGTGTTCTAGATCCCCCCTGTTTTCTAGTCTTACGCTAGATTTTTGTTCTAGTGATTTAGTTCTTCTTTCCCAACTTGTGAAGATCGTCTACATCTGGGGTGTTCTAGATCTGCCGTGTGCTCTAAAAACATTTGCAATACCCGTCGAGATTAGAAACATCCCTGTTTTTTCTCATTAGCCATTCGGTAGCCCAAGTCAATGACAACGGTATGGAATGGAATTGGTAGAGAAGCTCCATTACAGGGCCCTGCAAAAAATCTGTTGGATAGCCATTCCCGGGCTGATGGCACACTTCTGACAAATTCCAGGGAGTTTCAGTCAGTTGTGCGCTGCCTTGAAGGACTCTAGCTGCTCACAAATTGATTACTTAATAGGTCGCTCCAGTATTTTTCCACGCTTCCAATTTGGGCTCACATCGACTGTTTGATGAGCCACACGTGACTTGCAATCCGTTGGCTATTGGTTAGCCTGCTCTGCCTCGCTACCCCTGTTCCCGTGCCATTAGCAATCCAAACGAAGCCATAGAGTTCAGATATTACTAATTACTTTTCTATATTTTAATTAACTTTATCAGAAGCTGTTTATACTTCCGTATCCGTATGTCTTACTAATGTGAAGCTTCATAGAGAGAAAGATTAATAAAGCGTATTGCAGAGAAATTATGCCTTCCTTTCTCACATGCATTAGCCGGTTTTACGCATGATAGCGGGCTTCACAGTTTTACTACAGAACCGTCTTGCAGAAGGGATAGGAATCAAGCAAATCTTTATCCGCACCCAATTTCAAGTCAGATGTACATCAACTCGTTTCAGCGCCGTTACGTGAGCTGTCTCAGTGGTGCAAAATTTGGTCTCACTACAACTGCTGAGCTAATTATAACAGAAATTATGAGAAATCTGGTCAGTAATGCTGATAACTTAACCATAAAGGATAGCTTTTTGCAATGTTGGAAGAAACCAAATGAGGTCGCGTTTAAGATGTATGCAAAGGAGAAATTTTACTGAAGAGTTGGGAAAATCTAAGAAGAACTATCGATTCAGGCTATCAAAATATATAACTACAAAGATAATTTTAGATTAGCATTAATGAGGTTGCTTATATAATAATAGTTATGTACCTGAGCACATTCCTACAAACAAAACCTTGCTGTATCTTGCTGATGGATTTTTTATTTTTTTTTTGATAGGCTGTAAGCAATCTGAGGCTGTTACGTAGCTAAATTCTTCTATTTATGATTACAATGGTTTTGATAGTATGTTTATAGATACATACTGGTAAATATTAAATTGTCAGGGAGTTGTTCCAAGTGACACGTTACCAGATAGAAAAGAAGAAAACAATTCGGAAGTTGTATTATTGTGATTATTAACATGGAGGTTTCAGCAATCTGCCTTTTAATATAAAGAGCCACCCTTTTTTAATGCCCGGCATCTGAACAAAAGATGTAAGATTACACTAGAAACTCAGGATGTTCTTTCATCCTTGGGTTTTCATCTAGAATACGCAAAGGGTCACTTGGATTCAAAGTTCCATTCAGTTTTTAATTGTACTGGATAATGAGTGAAAATGGTTTTTGCTTTGATTTCAGTTTAATTGTGACAGTTCATGAGTAAAAGAGCATTTGGTCATCGTGTAATGTTCCTTCCCAAGTTCAGTACCTTTACTGTCAAATTGCTCAAGATGGGATTTCCAGAGATATTTATTGTTGAGCTAATAACGCTCCTGTTGAATTCACTCAAGTTTTTACAGTCCATGGTAGTGTTTTTGAAACACTCATTTAATATGATCTTTTTTCCTGCTTCTGATTTTTTTTTTTTTAATGCTATTTCTCTGATCTCTGCTAATAGGTTAATATCTAAGGGGCTTCCAAATTTTAATATGCTCAAGAGCACTCCTTAGAGGTAAGGATAGTGATCTTATTTTAGAAATGAAAGGCCAAGGCACAAAGAAATTTACCCAAGGTCATAAAGTCTGTAGTGCTGTAGAAAATAAATTACCAGCTAGTCCCCTGACTATTAGATTATCTTTCTCCTTTGCTGCTACTTGTTAATCAGTTCAAAATGCTTATGCATATGGTGTCCATGTGTTCTCCCTCTGTCCTTGAAACTGTTGTTTACTTTGTAAAATTGTATTTCTGAAGCGAACACTCTCACTTTCTTTGTCCCTGTTCTATCAAGTAATTTTTATCACCTTCTGCTCTGACACTTGAAGTACGGCAGCGCCCAGGCAGGACACTTTGGTCCAGCTGTCCTCTCACCAGAAACAGGTTAAATTTTTTAATTTTTTTTTTCCTTCCTCTCTTTCTCCCTGCCTGCCTTTGCCTCCCTAGCTGCATTGGTGAATTTCTTTGACACCTTTTAGAGTTTAGCTTCTTACTTTTCCTAGGTTGCTTGTTCGTTGCGTGTTCCTCACAACTTCTTGATGTGTGCGTTGGATTTCAGTTCTGTTCGACTGCTGGAGGCTTGTTTGAACTGAAATTGGCTTCAACAGAGAAGAGTTAAGCCCTTCTACCTACGCAACTGCTAGCTGACACGTCTAATTTGTTAATGTTCGAATATGGATAAAATAATCGTAATCTGACAAGCAAGTGTAACGTGAGGAAACGGAAAGAGAGAAGCATCTGTGTGTATCACAGACCTAGCACAGGCACCGCCTGAGCCGTACAAGTGTTCTCAGCGGCTGAAAACCGCGCTGGCGCGCTTCGTGGAGCTCGGCATAAAGTTACGCTCGTCGGCCTTCTGCAAAACACGCTCATCAACGATCAGGTGGTGTGAACTAGGAAACCTGTCCCAAAGGAATCTCCTGGAGTTGCAGAGAGGTACAAGGATATTGGTGGAGGAGAACACTAGATAATGCTTTTTAAAACTCCTGGCGCTAAACCTGAGCTTTACTTCTCAAAAGGGGAAAAAAGGAAAAAAAAAAATATCAAATTATAAAGAAGGGTGAACAAAACATGAACCTTTCCCAAGTTTCAAGTATCTGAGAAGTACCAAAAAGAAAGAAAATTATGAGACCAACACTACCTGTGCTTTTTCTTCCTATCCAGAGGGTATCAGAAAAGAAAGTCTTTGTTTTATTGAGATAGGAAGGGTGGATTCAGTTCTTGGTTTTGGAAATTCAGGGCTGGTTTGGGCTATTTTTGATTTCCTTTGAAGAGTCCTTTGAGAAACATTGTCTGCCCTGTAATTTCAATTTCCAGATTATCTCACCACTAGATTTAAATCTGTTTAATTTGTAGAGTATTTTAATGCTTTTAGCCTACAAGTCCTTTTTTTCTACCAGAGTGAAAGAAATTAAGGAGGGACTTAAATAAATAATTATTTTGTTTGAACTTCCCAAACATGCAACACAGAATAAATCTAAGTGCTATTTAAGAAGATACAGTTTTGAATAAAGTGATAGCTGGGCTTTTAATGGAACCATGTGTGTTCTATTCTTCCTTTTTTTTTTTTTTTCCACCATTTGCTTTCTGCTTATTTAAGCTTTGGGGCTAAACTTTCTTCTTTTATTCTAGTATAAATCAAGAGATGCTCTTAAAATTTAACCCATTAATTTATTTTTTCCTTGCAACAAACTGTAGAATCTCATTCTCCTGAGAAGTTCACCTGGCCAAAAATACCCTGCTTGAATATTATTTTTAGAAACATCTATATTTGAAGTATATAAATGGTCAGATTTTATGTGTATTATTAGTCACGAACTGTTGGTACATTTTGTGACAGGAAGCTGCTGGTTTTCCATTCACCAAGAACTGGAATTCAGTCAAACACTTGGCACTTACTTGTATGCCTCTAATTTTATCTGTAAATTGTTTTTTCTGAAATAGTTTGTGGAAACATTCTCAGTTTCTTCAGTTTTGCAAAGCATGGGCATGGAAATAACTGCTAAAACATAAAACAAATAAACCATTTATTAAAATAAATAATTGAGAAAACAGGTCACTTCTTATTTTAAAACAGGCTGAGATACGAACTTTTACTCTGATTCCACCTTTTTTTTTTTCTTCTTGAAAGTATTTTTAGGTGTGTTATCCTTGGATTATTTTTCATTTTACTTTTGGGTTATTTTAGAATTGGAAGCAATGTGTGGGAAAACAATACATGAAAGGAAAAAATATCTAACTTCTGGATTTCAAGATACGCTTTTACCAGAACTTTTTCCCCTATGTGTGTTCAGTTTTGGACTGTAATATCATCATATTTTGACAATGTCTTGTTTACTCCCATGACCTCTTCTGTCATTTTACCCTGTGTCTGTCCCTTGTCTTGAATCTTTCCTCAAGTCCTCTTCCTATTCTCAGCTTGTGTGGGTTTTTTCTCTACAGCTACGGCTAGAAGTTGCCATATGCCCTCTTTCATAGTTGGAAAGAGTCCCTAAATCTCCTTATTTTACCTGTCCTGTCACTAATATTGGTCCGTTTCTTCTGTCTTGTCCTCTACGTGACGACCACCGTGGTGTAATCCAAGTGTGTAGCGGTGATTTCGTGTTCACGGTGTAGACTTCAGAACTTGCCTGTAGGTAGCAGACAGTAGTAAGGCTGTGTTGGAGGAACTAGCAACTGTGAAGAGAGTCCCCTGGGCTACTTTCCGATACTAGTTGTTGAGGTTTTATTTTATACAGGCAAGAAGGAGAACTTACGGACTGTAGAGACCAAGGAACTGGGGATCGGCAGGTATTGGTTTGGTAGCCATAGTGCTACGCTTTGCAAGAAAACATGGTCAGGCCTGTGAAACATGAACGCTGGGGCGCCATCCACAAGTTGATGGATTCGTCAGCGTTTTCTTTGAAAGTGGAAGCCTGCCGCTTCAGAAGAGCTCTTCCTTCGAGCTCCGGCAGCTCCCAGGAGGGGAGGCCAAGGTACCCGACGCGCTGTTCGCTCCCTGCCTTGGCGGGGGGGAGGACGGGCCCTCAGGCGTGATGGTCCCAGGGGCGTAGAGGACTGGGACGTAAAGCCTTCCTGGAGAAACCCGGGGATGTTTGGCTCACCTCCCTGACAACAAAGTTACCTAGTTATACACATCCAGGCTTTCTCATTAAATACATAAACAGAGAAAAACCAAGCAAAAAAAAAACCCCAAAACCCAAACCAGCCCTTGACAGGCTGACTTACTATATGGGTGACTTACTGTATGGCTGCAGAAGTAACCGTTCACGGTGCTGGGATCTTGTTGGTTTGGTTAACCTTTCTCCAAATGGGAGGACTCAACTCACTTCCTCAGTTGTTTCCGTGTTCCTCCTCGCTCCCTAATAACGCGGTAGAAGCTAAACAATGCCTTTTTGCTAATAGGCAACTACATTTTTGAGAGTTGTATAGGAAGAAAATCTTCTAGATTGTCAGAGGACACCCATGCTTTGCTCTTGGGAGAAGTGGAAGAGGCGTACGACAGGCTGAAATTGTAATTTTGTGTATTTTATGTCTGTCACGGAGCTCTTTAGAGGCTCTTCTTCAAACCTAGAGGATTTTAAATGTGGTAGTCTCATTGCCACAACACGTGAGGATCTGTAATATTTCCTGGCACTCAGCCTCCCTGTAACCCATTTGATGGATCTGCCGTTTGGACAATGGAGCGACGTTCTCAGTTGCGAAGACTGTTGTAGTAATATCTTTTTGTTTCACGAGATGAAGTGAATCTTCCCTGACAGGACCGCCCGTGTTCTGCTGAAAATGCTGACCAGAGATTATTTTTATATTGTACTCTTCTGCCATCTATTAATTCTATATAATTGCCCATTGGTAGCACAAAACGAATACCTTAGTGGGATTTCAGGTTGCTGATCTAGCTTGCGCGACCTGTTATGGTGAACTTGGATACCGAGACTTTGTTACACTTGTTTATCTTGAAACAAATACTTAGAAGCAGATTCCTTTTACTTCAGCCACATCCACTTGAGCCATGTCCACTGTTAGAAACTATAGGTAGCTTTAATACCAATAAGCTAAATACTGGTTTTGTACGATATTTTTAAAAGACTGTAACAGCTATCTTTCTACGTCGTATCTATTTTGGCAGTTTCTCAGATTATGATGTTAATTACCAGGAAGTAATTTCTAACCACCTTGTACAAGGGGTCTAGCAAATTTGCTTCCTCTGGCAGATAGACAGCTATCAGGCATAGTATCGCAAGGTCGAGCAGATACAAAGATTCGTGTCATGTCTTTTGGAGTCAGAAATCCTCCTTACGCCAATGTTGCGTGTTGAAAAGTTGTGTTTTCTTAGAGAATTTTAATCTGAGAATGGCATCTGTATCTGTGTGTCAGAGGCTAAAGACCTGGAACAGATGTAGAGGGGACATTTGCATCCACAAAGATACAAGTTTGATTATAGCTGGAGGGGGCAACAATTAATGGATTGGCCTGGTAAGACAAATTTGATTCAGTTATAAATTATTCGTCATTTCAAAGAGTCTTACGGATATTTAAGCCTTCAAAACTAAATTTAAACATTTCACGTGTGTTTCAAGATCAAATGTGCATTGGCCATTTGAAGCAATAGCTTAGAAACAGGTTTCTCTTTTCTGCCTTGATAAGCACGGGTCAGTCTGCTTCTCAGGACAGCCGTATGTATTCCAGACTTGTCTGTAGCTTAACTGGGATGGATTATTTTGGGAAGGAGTATTTTTGGCATTGCTACATCTTACTCCTCCGGGCTGGGCTCTGGAGCACGCAGGGGTCTGATCCTCCAGGGTAATGTGCCAAACGAGCACTGCCAAGGAAAGCTGGCAAAAAGGTGCCTGTCCTCTAGCGTGGAGCTGGAAAGGGGAAGCAGTCAGCGTCCTATTTATCCCTACACAACCTCGCCAGGGGAATTCTAATGAATTTGCTTTAATTTACAAAACAAAACCACTTTCTGCTTTTCAAGAGGGAAGAGCAGCGGTTGCCTAGGATCCCGTTTCTAAGCAGTCGGATACAAACTTCTCTCACTGCAGCAATTAAGATTTTTCCTTTTGGTTGCCTGTGAGAGTAGCTTTTCGGCCTTTTACCTGGTCGGGTTTGGACCACGTGGAGTGATTTGTGGTGCATATGCAGTATTGTGCGGTGGGATGTAATTCCTGTGGGTCGTACCCACCAGTGGTTTGGTTTGGTTTGGTTTATCGGGTTGGATAGCGAGGCAGCTGTACCTTATTTTTAACACAAGAATCAATTCCAGCTTCCCCTTGTTGAGCAGTTTACTTGCTGCAGCAGGCACTTGCAAAAAGGAGAAAGAAAGAAGGGGGGGGGGGGGGGAGGAACCATATGAAAGAACCTGAAACCAAAAAACCAGTCTAAAAAGCTCCTAGACTACTTAATAGCAGATCCTTCACTCTCCTATCGCAGTTTTGGATTTGTGCTGAAACTTGGTTTCTTGGCCACAGTAATGTGAACTGGGTAAGATGTAGTCCTCTTTATTGCCTCCTGAGCTCTCTGAGATTCAGCAGAAAAAGGGTTTGCATTGAACAAACACAAATTTTTATCTATTAGCTTCATAGTCTGGGAAATGGCCATTGGTGTGAGACATTATGGTGGGGACTGATGCCACCGTCGGCTCCCCGTAGGCTGCTGTGTCAGCATTTCTGAGCTGATGGCCCGTCAGATCCACTCAGTGTTTATTATGCAGCATTAAGCAAAGAGAGATTTGAAATGTCGGTGTTCCACTAGCAAATCATTTAATTTTAGATAATTTTTGCAGTGGTTCTTAGCTGCTTCTGTAACGGGATTTTCAACAAATAAAAGCCTCAGGCTTTCCACGCACGTGTGCGCGTTCCAGTCATGTGAACAATACCTGTGGCAGAAGGAATCTCTTGTAAACCATCTTGTGAATAGCTGCAGCATCACTCAGTGCTGTTGCCTTCCCTCCTCCTTTCTTCTCTGACAGCAGCTGAAATGGCAGGCCTTGCTTTGGCCAGTACTTTGCATCATTTATAGCAATGCTGTTAAACGCTGGGCTGAAATGGATGGTAGCTCAGCTAATTTGCATGATTTAAAATGCCAGCTCGGTTTAATGTAGAGCAGCTGGTATATACTTAACTCCTTCAGGAGAAAACTTAATACTGACAGATCGCATTAGCCCGGGCTACACTACATTTATGTATGGATGTATTTATTTATTTATTTATTCCGCCTCTTCGCCGCTTCCCAGAACATTTGTAGAGGTCATTCACGCGTTGCAGGGGAAGGGCTTTGCTCTCTGTTGATATTTCTGCATTTCGCAGTGTTCACCAAGGAAGTAATTGGTCCCACCGCGTGACAAATACTTGTTGCGACTTCCTGAGCATCCACTTGCACTGACCTTAGCAGATAGGACTCTAAATTAAGATGTGACATGATGAAGGATGGCGAGATTAGTTGAAAGAGGGACAGGTGTAGAGGCCTGGATTATGTGGATTACTGCATACTCAATTTCTTAGGGCTAGATTTCAAGGTTGAAAATGGCTAATTCCACAATTATGGAATTAGGCCGTGCCGTGCCGTTCCTCCGGGGGCTGTGCCAGCAACCAGAGTCACCTTGCGAGGGAAGGAAGAGTTGGAGGATCAAAGAATTCCTTTGCCCCCCTGAAATAATTAGCACAGCCTCAGTGAGAGGATGGAAGGAACATAATCTTTTAATACCAACCCTTCTCAAAATTGACCTTGTCACAGGCAGATTCAGCTTCTCACAGAGGAACAGATGTGTGATAGAGTCACTCTTACTGCATCAGAAATGCTGGCGCAGTATTTCATCCTCTGCCAAAATTCTCTTGCCTTTCCATGGGTGATGGGCCTCTCATGCCAGAGAGCTCTGAACGTGCCTTTGGAGGAACTGTGCGATATTGTGCGACGAAGATGGACTTTACAAAGTCAAGGCTTCCCTAAGGCGCTTACGATGGATCTTCTCTTCCTCTGGAAATTTTTTATTCTCTCGAGTCACGACTCGAGCTGAGTTTTCTCATGGAACAGCGGTTTCGAATGGTCAGTTCTGAAGACCCTTATTAGTTTCAAGCACAAGTCATTAAACTAGAGAGAAAACATATCTATTAGGTTCTTTCGGCATGCGTAAATCCTTCAATATTGCATCTGAAGTTTAAGCATTTCTATTACCCTTTATAAAGCTTTGTGTTAGAAGATACCATGTAGTTATTCAGTTGACATCAGTGCTGTATTTAGTGCTTGGGACATCAAAGTCACGTCGGTATAACAGAAAGGGCAAGTGTTCCCTAATGAAAACTGATTATTGTCTTTTTTGTTGTGAAAGGGAAACCACTAAGAAGATGACGTCCTATAATCTTCTTCCATGAACGTAGACAAGATAAATTGCCCTCAGTGATGAAATACTTCATTATTTCATCTCCTGTTGTCCATGTGTAAGATCATTAGCATGCCTGCATGCTGTGGAAGATTATAGCCCTGTATTATATAGTCAAATTATTTGTGTCGTAGTGTATGTGTACCATAACTCAGTTGAACATCTGAATGTTTTTGATGTATAATACGCAAATAATTTCAGCCTTTTGAGGAAAAGGCTTGCTAACGGTTACTGTTAATGGCTGTAAATTTAGTTAAGCAACACGTATCCACCCTTTCAACAGACAGAAACCATTTTGTGCGACAGTTTAGAAGGTTGCGTAGCTGAGGTGGAATAGTGTGGTTTAGTAATTGGTTGTCAGGCACCAGGTCAAAACTTCCAACAAGCGATGCTATTCGTGTTCATCAAGTCTGACCCTAGGCTTCTGGAAGGGGAGCAAATCAGCCAACTTTTCTTTTATGCTGTGTGTGAGAGCTGACTGTGAGTTAGTAAATCCTCATCAACCATGTCACTTGGGTGTTTTAATATTGTTTGCTTTTTATAACTAAGGGGTAAGTTTATTTCTTTTAATGCTTTTCCATTGGTTACGACAAACTTTTCAGGGATCCAGGCTTGACCTCTAATGCTTATTATTTCATTCCTTGCTATTTTCCACCACAGATATTTTTAACTCGCTGTTTTTAGGACTTTTCCAACTGGTCAAAGGGTTAGGAAAGCCATTTCCACCAGACTGGACATGCTGTGAAAAAGCTTGAAAAAACGATAAAACTAGTTTGTATGGCATCTTCCTTTTGAGCTGCGCCTTCTTGCCAGGAAAGGTTTGAGCCCGTAGAGGGCAGGAGGATGCAGGGGCGAGCGCGTGAGCCCTGAAGACCCCCAGGCCATCGCGTGAGCCCTGAAGACCCCCAGGCCACCGCGTGAGCCCTGAAGACCCCCAGGCCACCGGCGTAGCTTCAGTTGAGTCACCTTGTTGCTGCCTGCTGCAGTTTGTCAGCAGCAACTCCCTTATCTCACAGGTGTTCTGCAGAGATAAATCCATTATAATTCCAAGCGGCTCAGGTAAAGTGATACCTGGAGCCATGAAATTACCTTAAATAGCTAACTGTGTGACTCCTAAGCCTTCATGCTGTAGGGTGATCTGCTTTTTCCTTGTTGATTTTTTTTCTTAAGGTAATACTTGAGTCAAAGCAAGAGGTACTTGATTTAAAATCCTCTCCACTCATGATTTATGGATTTTAATAAAACTTGTGAAAATAGAAGGCACATCATTACCTTTTGTTAGGAGAAGATTCTCAACTATTAACAGATATCATTACTTGTGGCTGCGCCTTCTGAAAACAGCAATTTATCCTTTAATGCTGAAAATAATCTAAAGAGAATATGAGAATCGAAGAGCTGCACACGCTATTTCAAATTATAATGAGGAGTTTGTGGGCTGTGGGTTACCATCTGCACTGCACTTCGATGCCATCTGCCCACAAGGAGAAAATCACCAGCGGAGAAAATAGTAGGATGTCCCGCAATTACGAAGCCACATAACCACCAGTTACACATGAAGACCTTGTGAGATTTGTAATGGAAGCCAAGCCTTTGATAGTACTGCTCTGAAAAGGAAAAGGGGAGTGTAAAAAAGGCCGTTGAGATTTTGGGGGACTGAAAAAGGGGATTTTAAGCGTGTGAATTGCACGACTGACCGTGTCAGTAGAAGCAAGGAATTTGCAGAGTGTTAATTCGTAGCATGTAACGCAGTCAACTGAGAACTATCTGTGAAGGCTGAAATTATGCTAATTTATGCAGTTCACATTGCTACCGCGGTTTAAAAATAGCTTCTTTTCTAGAGAACTAGAGCTACCGTATTACTGTGTGCGGCAGGTTGACTTTGTGTTTAGCTTTGCAAATGTTACCAGTTTGAACACAGAGCGAAACCCTATTTATGTGGTCTTTTTATGTGGAGGTCCGGCCGGTTATACCGCATTGCACCGCTTCCATTCAGGAGACCGAAAGGAAAACGTTGGTCCTCTGGCTTAGAAATGGCAGAAGTATTAGTGGGTGCTGTGAATAGCCGCAGCGTTAGGCCCGAGGCTGAATGCCCAGAAGAATAGTTGAGATTAAAGTGTGGTTTGGATTTCTTGGTATCTGGTTTTGTTTTGCAGAGCTTGACGCCTCTCGCTGAGACGCGTGGGGCTCTGGAGTGCCTTCAGGAGGTATTTGACTCGCTTGCTGCCACACCAAACATCGTTGTTTTCGGTGCTTACCAGATGTAAGGAACAAAAAGAGGGGGGAAAAAGCCTCCGTGTATTAGTTGTAATTAAACCCAATTTTCAAGTTGTCATATTTGAACTGAATTTCCAATGAGCGTGGGTGAAAGGGTGAAATAAGAAGCCTATCACAGCTGGAGTCAGTGAGTAATTTTGTATTCTGCCTTTTTTTTGGTTTTAAATTCTGAAGGAGCTAGAATATATCTTGCAGTTCAGTTCATAATTTAGCTTTATCAATAGAATTGCAGACAATACTGGATCTGGTTTTAAAGACCAAAGCAACTTGGGACAAAAAGTCCTGGTGTGTAACTTGCATTTGAACAGCTATTCCTCTGTCAGGAAGATTGCAATGGGTTTTGCCTACCAGAAAATAAATCCTTTACATCCTAAGGATGAACGCGCTCAGTTTTGGAAGTCTACAGCAATGGGTGGAAGCCAAGAAAATAGAATTCCCTTTTCTTCCACCACCTTCTGCTGTCTTTGGTCATGTTTCCTTTCCCAGTCACGGAATAAGACTTTTGATAAAAAGTGTTAATGCTTCAACCCCTCCCCTAGTTAGTGGACATGCCTTAATGTTTTGCAGCTGGGCACTTCTCTTCCCCTCCCAGTCAGCTAGCTCAGCTCTTCCTGATTAAACTGGGTGGGACTGGCTGCTGTTGCTAATCAGCCTTAAGAAGCTGCACTTGGGAACTGGGTGCCTCCCCGCTGCTTCCCAGAGCAGGGAAAGTCAGTGTAGAGCATGGGCTTGTGCTGGAAGGAGTGGGAGCCTTCAGGTAGGTGTTCCTTCCAGAGGGGGACCAAGGTCCGATTTCTTTTCCAGATCCTTGTGCTGTGTCGAACTGGCAGGGTTTTATGGTTTATCATGGGCATCTACCTTGGCTAACATCTTGCAGGTGAAAACAACACGTGGGAGGGAGATTGTCTATGTCAGATAGCCGGTTTGAAGTAATCAGTCGTTTGTGTTTTGTTAAAACCCTTTTTGTAACTCGAGGGTTACCAGTCCTTCTTGAGCTAATGGGGACCTGGATGTTCATGCCAGCTCTTCAGTAGCTGGTGTGGAAGGAGATACGGGGGTGGATCCAGCTCATTTTTAACAGGAAAACCCGAGTCGAGATCAGCGGTTACAATGCAAGTTATTCAAGGTCTGCTTTAGGATCGTATGAAGTGGTTTTTGTCACGGTCAGTGAGTTAATCCATGCAGGCCAGAAGCATGGCTGCTAGGGAGCGAGCGCGCTGCCGAGCTGCGTGGTGCCGGAGGTGGAAGTCACGGGCAGGCTGAAGTGGGTCAGCGCTCGGGATCCGCCTGGAGGTGAGTCTGAAAAGCAGATGTAGATCAATGACTAGGGGTTTTGCCTGCCTTATTGTAATTCCAAATGGGATAGTGGTGAGGTCAGGTCAGAGATGTCACTATATATGAACTTACCTAGGAATATATCCTTTCTACAACTCAGTTTAAAAAAAAGAACCACCAACACAGATTTGTTTACTAAACTGCCTAAGTTTAGAAACTGTAGTCCTGGGATACTGGATGAGGCCAGATTGTGTTTTGATTTACAGCATCGTAATCCAGTGTGATGCCTGGAACTATACTTGTGTTTGCAATGGGAATTGATTTCCGTACACCAAGCCACCTCTGCCTCTTGATCAAACTTAAAATAAAATAGTTGGTTAAATAAGACCATCAGATCCTCACTCACTTATATAGAAAACTGTGGAATATAAGCACCCTTTTTGTCTAAGTACAGGCAGGCCTGGTGTATTTCTATTGCTCTCAGGTCATCAAAAAGCATTTTCTTCTTCTGCTTTTCCAGATGTCATGTGTTTTGGGGCATATATGCAGGTTTTGGATAGTGAATTAGTAGTCTGTTGCCTGCTATTACGTGAAAGTACGTAGCATTATTTCGTAAGGAAGTTCTATGAAGTTACAAAAAAGAAGTAATGGTGTCCTGCCATAGCAGAAAATTAAGTGACCTAAAGGTAATGGGAGATTTGGGGCCACATGGTTCCCTCTCTGAACCAAAATACCCCAAAGAGGGGTCGGTTTGCAGAAGTCGGTGTATGTAATGGATAGCCTGCGCCAGGCAGCTGTGCCTCGTGCCCAGAACCAGCAGGATTTCCAAGGTTGGAAGCCATCATTTGTGGATTCTTGGGAGCTACTTAGGTTTGACCCAATCTTTGGACTCTCTCATTAAATGGGAATAGCTGTGGGTGTTCTTTTTATTATAGATGGTTAGCGCGACACTGAATTTAGCTACTAGCAAATTAAAAAAGCTTAGGATAGGGCTGAGTGAAAAAGGGTAAGAAGCAGTTCCCGCAGCTGCCTTGCTGTTGGCCGGGTTAGTTGGGCTGCTATTGCCACCTGGTGGTGTTGAACAAAATCTCATTTTTTCCTCGGGTTAGTTGCATGGGATTAAGAAGCTATTGGGTATCAATTAGAATTATAGTAGTTACCCACAGATCATTCTTTCAATGAGGAAAAAAATCCACTGTACTTTGTGGCCAACACTTATTTTGGGTGTAGGCAATGTTGTTAAAAAAAAATAAAAATTTAAACCTTTCTTTGAGCATTATCAGACTCTGAATAACGGCAAGTTTGGGGGGAACTGGTTGCAATGTGTGAGAGGCGATTTGTGCAGGCACCCCTTTGGAGAAGGAGGAAAAAAAAGAGCGGCCGGGAGTACCTACCTGCTCCTGGTAGGAAAGGAACTGCCCAAGTTGGTATTTGGTGGGGGAAGCTCGGCCTCCTTTGTGCGGAAAGACTTTGCTCTGAGCGGGCTGGGCAGTAGTTACAAGTCCGTGGGTTTCACCTGCGTGGGGTAACGTAGGGCATGTATAGCTGCTGTCACGTTGGTGCAGCTGGGGCAGTGATAGATAAGCCAGTGGTTAACATTTTAATTTCTCTTAATTGATCCTCATACTTAACTGTATCAGATTCAGCACCGGTTGTTAGCTTCGGAAAATACCCGATTTCCTTTGAATCGCCAGACACAAGTACTTATCTGGCTGGAAACCCCTAAAATAAGTATGATTTTTGAATCCAGAATCTGCCTTTCCTGGTAGAGGGCGACATGACAGAAATCAAACAGGAGATAACGTGATGTCCTCCCAACCTCAGAGCATCTCTGTCAGAAACACGCTGTGATTTAGTGGCATATGGAAGCAGAGTTAATGAACATCTCTGAATTGCTTCAGCACGGTCCAGTCACTGCATTACCAGTGCAAATTTGATTTCCGTAAGTGATTAGTGTCTTATCTTGCTGAAATTAGCGGATCATTATCAAATTATTACTTTTTGCACTTAATGTGACTTAGTTGTCCTTTCATTATATAGAGTTTTATTGCAATCCTTTTAGTAGGGGAATACAGATTAAGCTGTAGTTACCAAGAAAAAAGGAGATCCCTGTTCAACCCCTCCTGCCCAGTGACAAAGCCACACTCTCTAGCTTAATCTGTAGATGCTCTGTCTCTACCAAACATCTGTGTCTGCTGGAGTATTTCAGAGCTTTGTAATGTTTTCCAGTGGAGTACCAGCATAGGTTATTTGCTAGGAATCTTTCAGGCAGCGCTTAGGAGCTAAGGTCGTCTTTGTTGCATACGGAAATTTGGTCTGACTTATGGTAGGGGTCTGACCTAAATGTCTCCTTCCCTCTGTTGTACTATGCTCTGTACTATGCCACGAAATCTCTATTTCAGGGAAAAACGAAGTCGCAAGTATTTCCTCGGGATTTTGGCTGAGAAATTCAATACATCGTTAGATTTTTTCATAGTGAAAGAAAATCATTGGGGGGGGGGGCGTGAATCCGAAGCAGCTATACCGTCCTTGTATCAACTTTGGGCTTCCAAAGAAGCATCCCAGGACTCTCTGTGTTTCAGAGGCATCAGGTGCCATAATGCTGTCAGAATCAAGAATACCAGACGAAGAGCCCATGGGACCCCAGCAGAGCACTCCCCAGTAGCGGCTGAGCAAATCTGCGCTGGCAGCAAACCAGATATAAGGACTTGGACTTAATGTGTAGACTCCGAAGACAGTTACATGGGCCACTTAAAGTGATTTTGACTTTCCTTTTCCCCTTAGCAAAGTCCTTTCCCCATTTGTGTTTACCAATAGAGTTAATAAGGCAGTGAGCTGATTTTATGGGACCTGAAATACATCTAAATGGTTTGCCTTCTCTACAAAGTCACTTGCTTCACAAATGTCAAATGCAGACTTCACTCGGCTTTTTCAAGCGGCCTTCCCGCTGTATTTTAGGCTGCAGGAGACCACTCTGACTAGAAAGCGTAGTTATTTTGTAACTTGCTGTTCTGTATTGTTACTAAGGCTTATTTGATTTTTAGGTTTATTAGCAGTAATCATAGTTTTGCCTAGAAGCAGTTCAACCAGCAGGAAGCAGAACAGTCTTTTTGTCCGTCAGTTGTTAACAATTTCGGTTATTAATATTCCCTGAAATAGAAGCTAGACCTTATTTCTCATTTGTGATGGTGTTTGGGGTTTTTTTCTGGTTCATGTATGCCTAATCCCTGCAGTACTTGGAACATGAGTTGGATCGCAGCGGTACAACACACGCTGCTTACCGCGATCCTAGATTGTAACCTGCAGTGAAAATGGACGAAAGCAAATATACGGAATCTGAGGTGTCTTTTCTTTAGCAAAGATTTTGTTTGTAACGGAACATTTCGAGTCTTTTATGTGGTTCCGCTAGCACGCCGGAGGGCCGTTGAAGAGCATCGTCCTTCCCAGCCCTCCCGTGAACACCTCCTCGCTCTCCTTCATCCCAGGTTCTGCTCCCGCTGGATGCAGCAGCCGAAAGGCGGTGGCACGGAGGTGGCTGCCGGAGCTGGGTGCACCGTGGGGATTTTAGGTGGCTGTTGTTGCCCCTGGGAGTGTGTGGCTTCTCGGTTGAGAGGCAGGCAATGAGCGGAGTACGGGCAGCCCGGGGCAAGTCAGAGTTGTCCCGGGGCTATTGGGCAATGCTCGGAGGATGCCGGGAGCCCCAGGTGAAGTGTTTAGCTGAGCTGTCTGTTCGCAACGGGTAAAAGTAGGTTGAAGTGAACTGATGTGCGGACGCTTTGGTCACGGTTGCCCTTTAGATTGAAAACCACTCAAAGAAACCTTCTTAAGGGAACATTATCTGACTGGAATGTTTCGAATGTGGACTGGAGGTAGCATGATGACAAAGCCTCGATTCCCTAGCCTGTATCATCTTACCTGCATGTTTCAATTTAGCCAAAGAGGATCCTAACTTTTTATTGTCTGGGAATGCTCTGTGTCTATGAGAGAAGTACGTGTTTCTAAACCATAAGAGTAGAACACATGATTTTTGGAAGGCATGCTGTGGCAGATGTCCCTTTTTAGTTGGCTATTTTCCCTACTCCTCTCCATCCAGTTCTCAGGCATTGATGAACCAAAACTCAAGGTTTCCAAAACCTTGGTAGTGCTGTGGTGCAGTTTGCAAGAATACTTCCCACATAGCTATGGGCTTGGGAGAGCTGGGCTATATCGTGCCGGAGAAGGTCTCTATGCTGGTGGCTTGTATCACAGAGCAAAAGTCAGTGGAATGCTGTTTCTTTTGGGCTAAGTGCTTAGGGAGTAAACCAAGCGACATTAATAATATTTATCTGCAGAGAAACACTAATAATAGCTCATTCTCGGGTTTATTTATTCTTTCTAGTCACGCTAGTGAAGTGCTGTAACAGTAGCAGTAACAAATCTTCCCATTTTTTTTGTTGGTGCACAATTTGAGCTCTGTGTAGCTACACCGAGGGTTGGAAACTAATCTTGTTTTCAGAGACTGGTGGCCCGCTCCTAGCTCGTGCAAAGGAAGCGTGCTCGCTTACAGCACGACGGGAGGTACGTGTTGATGTGGTTTGTCTCGCTTCTGTAAGACGTCAACCACAAATAGGAGTTACTTCTGCTCGGTTTGTGAACTAACCCACTGTGTCTTGTGAGTGGACTACTTGGCACCTTCCCGCCAGCACTTTTAGGGTGAGAATTGTGTTGCCTCGCCAACCTCTAGCCTTTGTCCCGAGCACAGATGTTCCTCTCGCTTTGATGGGAAGAAATACAGAGGAAAAACCTTCTCTCAAGCATAAACAGGGTAAAGGATTAGGGATAAAGCAGGCACAAAATATGTATTTCTAACCTCACTCTTAAAATCAGACCTACAACTAGCTTAGTACTTTCTAATATTTTAGGTACTGTTGTACAGCGCTGGAAAACTCATCAGTTGCATTTTGTTTCTGCCTTGTTACGTGGTCACTTATGAAAATCTGGTCACTGTGAATCACAGGCTCAAGATCACAAGCACACCGTGCTTTGTGGAGCTCTTTCTGGGCAGGTTGATATTCCCCTCTGAAGTAAACCTGAAAGGAAAATATGTTTCCAGCCCTTCTGGTAATAAAGATAGCTTTCAGAGCCAGCTGCTGCAGTTGTGTTTTTACTGGTATGAGGATTGTACAATTCAGGATATACCCCGTAGGACTGGGTAAAATATTTGCTTTGTTTTATTTCCGTAGGTGACCTTTTCAGAGAGAGGTACAAAATGTAAATGCAGACATGGACTTTATGAAGGGCTAAGGGAGTTTAAAAACTTAACCAACCAAGCAAATAATTAGTCTGTTTTGTACCTCATTGGTGGCCTGATTCAAAATGAGTTTGTTGACAAGAAGTGTAGCAGAGAAGAGGAATGTGTCTGAGCTCTTTATGAAGGTATATTTTTATCAGCAACATTGAGTGGCACCACTAAAATCGATGTAAACCCTGTCTTAATAATGTCAGACTTGGACAACTGATTTCAGTGGGAATATTCCTGTTAGGCAGTCTGGTTTCAACTGGGCTATTTTCACTTAGAGGATTGTGTTGAGAAACCTCAAAGTTCTTGGGTGTGACGTCAGCAGAAAAAAAATTGCAGCACAAAGGTAATGTTGAGACCCCTCCAAAAAGCTGTGTGTTGCCTTCAATTTGGGAGCTAAAGCTTTTTATTTATTTTCAATATCAGAACAGGCAACTAGCCTATTAAAAGCTAATTCATCAGTCACAGGAAGCCACCTCCTGTTGGAAATATAAAACACTGCTGATGAGGCCTTAGAATTTTGTCTTTGCAGCAACAAATTTCAGTCCATGATTTGTTTTCTGCTTACTGGGTTCCTTCCATACAATTTCATCCTTGTTACTGTCATAGTATCGTAGAATGGGTTGGGTTGGACGGAGCCCGAAAGATCATCCAGTTCCAACCCCCCTGCCGTGGGCAGGGACACCTTCCACCAGACCAGGTTGCTCCAAGCCCCATCCAACCTGGCCTTGAACACTGCCAGGGATGGGGCAGCCACAACCTCCCTGGGCAACCTGTGCCAGTGTCTCACCACCCTCACTGTGAACAAATTCTTCCTTACATCTAATCTAAATCTACCCTCTTTCAGGTTAAAGCCATTACCCCAGTCCTCTCACTCCATGCCCTTGTAAAAAGTCCCTCTCCAGCTTACTTGTAGGCCCCCTTTAGGTACTGAAGGGCTGCTATAAGGTCTCCCCAGAGCCTTCTCCAGGCTGAACAACCCCAACTCTCTCAGCCTGTATTCCCAGGAGAGGTGCTCCAGCCCCCTGATCATCTTCGTGGCCCTCCTCTGGACTCGCTCCAACAAGTCCATGCCCTTACACTGGGGGCCCCAGAGCTGGACCCAGTACTGCAGGTGGGGTCTCACCAGAGCGGAGCAGATCCCTTGACCTGCTGGCCACGCTTCTTTTGATGCAGCCCAGGATACGGTTGGCTTTCTGGGATACAAATATACATTGCTGGGTCATGTTGAACTTCTCAGCAACCAAGTCCTTCTCCTCAGGGCTGCTCTCAGTCACGACAGTAAGATCAACCAGCACTGGATCTTGCCTCTTGCTCCAGTGGGAGCGGTGAAACAGATACCATAATGCTTATATGCTGCTCGAGGAGCTATGTGTCTGCAAAATAAATTAGAAAAAACAGTAGAAGGGAGGGAAGAAGTTGTTTTGACTATCCTAGCAGCAGGATGCAGCTATAGATATATAACACATGTAGATCAGTTATGATCTTTGATGTTAAGGTTGCTCCGGATATTTATGTGACTGCTGTGGCAAGGACGTACGGTGGTGACGTTGCTTCCACGAGTACCTGGACTCTTGAGGAGAAGGATGTGACTCTCTGATGTAGGCAAGGCCACAGTTATCCTTGGCTGTGCTGTGACAAAGCTGAGGCTGCTGGAAGGCCTTAGGCTCACACCTTGAGACCACTCAAGACCCCAAAATAGAGCAGAAGTGGTGTGTGGTCTGTTTCATAAGCAGCTCCAAAGAGAAGGACGTAGCAGTGCACTGGAAACTGCTCTGGCTGCTTAAAAGCTTTGGATTGGAAATCAGAGTAGTAGTAATACCAACAACTTATTAAACAAAGCTGTTCAGAAAATGACTGTACTGTCATCTGGCAAAACAAACCGACAGTTAGGTTTGTGGAGTTTTTCACGGCAAAGCGTGCTGTGTTTTCTGTTTTGTGAGAACAGCATTTCCAGTCAAAGCCTGTTTTGACAGACACATCCTGACTGGGCAGTACTGTATAGCCATATTGGCGAGACACCTGGTACGCGAGGGAGAAAAGAAACCCCAGACAAATGAGCTATACATATTTTGTTCCATCTAAAATCTATGGTAGCTATACAAGACCTAATTAGGAAGTACTGTAACATGAATTGTTCAGGCTTTAACTTTTATTTATTGGTTCTGTAATGCCTCTTATCTGCCATGATCCTGCAGTTTCGTGTGTTAGAACACAACCAAGGGGAATAACTGTTGGTTTGTGACAACCAACTACCTGACAGCAATTATGCAATTTCAGTCAGTGGAGGGGAGCTGGCAGCAGAGTCAGGCTTTGCTACGAGTGGAGAGACATTTAAAGATGAGCAACACAGAAGTGCAGCAAACCAGCTTTGAACTTCAAGTCTATCCCTGTATCCCCAGAGTATTTAGTTGAGTTTATATTTCTTACAGCTTTCTGCTACTAAAATTCGTTTCAGTTCTGTAAAGGGAAAATAAAATGCAGCCAGTTGGTTCTGGGACTCCAAGTTTGGAAGCTGCCGATGACCATAACCAACTTTTGTACATGGTTTGGTAAACAAAATCAGAGACTTTGATTCCATTTCACTAATTTCTGTATGTACAGAAGTTACTTCAGGACTGAGATTTTAGTTTAAGCGTGTGAAGTTACAGAACTTGTTCCTCATTCTGAGTTAACCACCAGAACTAGCAAGCAAGGCTGCGAGAACAGCCATTACAGCACATTAGAAGCAGCCCTGGCCATAGTAGATACACGAGCAGACTTTTGATAAGGAAAAAGTGCATTTAGCACTATGCAAAAGCACATTTCTCTGCATTAACCATTGATGATTCTGATGTCCGTCTGGCCTTGTTTACATTTGTAGGTTTTTATGGTATAGCTTTAATTACGGAAACTTCAGAGCTGCTAGCACTTGGGACTTTTATGACCGTGTCCTTTATACCTGCACCTGACCCCTTTCTGCACTACTGCTGAAATGGACCGGTGAGGAATGAACTGGTAGAAATTGCAGCATTGTCCGTGCTGTTAGTTTTGGTTTGGTTTGTCTAAGCCATATAAAGTGAGCTTAGTGGAATCTTAGATGAGGTAAGATATAAGCCACTGCCTAAAATCCCGTAATCACCTGTAACAGGTCGCCTTTGTTTTTTCATCGCGCCTTGCTATTTCCAGGCATTTTTCATCCATGATTTCTTCTTTCCAAACACACCTGACTGATAATGAAAGAATACTGCATTTCATCCCTGATAGTCCTTAGTAGATGCCTGAAGATCAGATATTGCACGGGAGGAGAGGCTAAGCGAGGATGGATAGAGCCATGCAAGCTGTGCGAGACATAGCGAGGGACAGAGAAACCTGTATGCTGCATTATGTATTTCCTGTAATTCACATATTTTAAAGGGAAGGTTATGTTCTTTGTACTTAGGGGATTTGAAGGGGAAAAAATAAAATTCATGGGAATGTTTGTATTCTTCTATTTGAGAAACCAGGATAACCCCAGTACTAATTTTATGAACTTTTAGAGAAAAAAAGGTTATAACAAATGTATTTTTCCAAGTAATCTTACAGATACAAGGTTAGTTAGTTCACAGTTTTGAAAGAAGAGAAATATTTTCTGCTGCAATTAAAGACAGAGGTAATTTTGTCTTTCCAAAGGATAAAACCATCCCTGTAAGTACTTGTCTTTCTGTATGTTAAAGTTGAATCAAAAATACCTCTGCCTTTATCTTCATGTTCACTTTGAATATAAGAAAAGATACCTATGGTTTCATTAAACTGCTATGGCCTGTTACAAATAAATGCTGGAAGGTTTCATTTGAGTGGAAGCTCTAAAAAAACCCCAACCAAATACGACAGTGATCAAGCTATTATTTGTCTCATAAAGAATCAGACGATTTAAAATATTACTAAAAATTGTTCTGTTGGTGGAAGTTTCACTGAATGCTTACTAAAATGAGTCATGTTTGGCATCCAGACAGCTTTCAGTACACCGTATTGGTCTTCTAGCTTACATTCTTATAGGAGTTGCACTATCAAATATAAGCAAACCTGCCAAACTTCAGATATGGAGGCACAGCAACGTATTAGGTTTAACATCAAGAGCTGTGTAGGTTAGAAAGTTCCAGTCATCATTATAAGGAAGCAGAGATAAGTATGGTACATGGTTTAGCAAAGTGAGTTAAGAATATGTTTTAACAAATTAAATAGCTTCATTCATCTAGGACTTATTTTTAGTAGCTCTGGCGAACATGAATTTTGGAAGGGTTTGCGCTGCTTTGTGTTTTCACATGATGACGAAGGAGCGATGACAGCAGTAAGTAGGCTTCGCCTCTGCCGGAGAGGGTGGAACGGTGCACAGGCGTGTGCGCGCTAAATTTGAGATTGTCTATTGCTGTCGTAGCAGTAGTGAAACTCTGCCCTAATGAAAAAGAAATTCATTAGAAGATCTGGGTAATTTATTTTGCGACTTGTTCAAATGAGCTTCTGTCGTGCTATGTTCAGTTACGTTTTGCTTCGTTCTTTATGCATGTAACTACAATTGCTTTTTTTTAAAAAAAAAGTTAAGCAGTTCTTTAGGACTGTATATAATCATCAGGGGAAGGAGAAAAGAATTAACAAAATATTTTACGGTGAGCAAGTAAAGTGAAATTGTCATGTGTCTCCAGTAATCCTTCTTCCTAGGCAGAGAAGCTACATTTTTTCTGATCTTCTGGTAGAGGTTGTTGGACTGATATTTTGATTTTACCTGCAACAGTTTTACTGTTCTGTCAGGTTTGGCCAAATGCCAAGCTTCCATCAGAACAGGATAGTTTTGTTAAAATTTCTGCTGGAAAAGTGTCTCGAGAATTTTTTTTTTTGTTAAACCTCAGGGTGTAAGAAGCAGTTCTGTGGCTCGAGCACTTTCCGACCACATGGACATTTCAAGCCTGAGTTCCTGCTTGCTTCGGTTCAGGCAAAAAGCCTTTAACCTGAGTCTCCAGTGGGTGCTGAATGCCAGGCTGCTAGTTGTTCCTGTGTGAGTAACTCTGGTGTTGTTTTTCCCTTTTTAATTTTTCTTGAAGAGAGCTTTGTTCTGGGCTTTATCCTGAAAAGTATTTTATGATGGGAACGTTATTTTCTGCTTAATTCTAGCTGGAAAGCCTTTTTGAAATACATTGCCATAGTCAGGTAAGCAGTGTCTGATATTTGTTACCAGTGCCAGGACTTTATCACAGAGTGTTTGGTGGTGTAGTTGCAGGACATTTGCAGAGCTAGAAGCTCATTCTTGGTTGATGAGGTGAAAAGAGGATTACTGCAGAGCACAGGAGAATCTGTATTTCATCAGCTGTTTTTGAATATTTGCTAGGCAGATAATCAAAACACAAAGGATGACTTCAGTGTCTTAGAAGCGTTTTCTGCTAAACAAAGGCACAAACTCAATCCCCTTGAGGTTTACTTTACGCCTTTTCCCGCATCGACATGCTGGTCGTGGGCATCGTCGGGCTGGCTGAATACCCGTGGCACCTCTGCGCCGACGTTACCTGCACGCTGTGATAGGGAGCGAGATCTTTTTGCAGTCTGCTTGTTGCTGTTGAAGGATCTCATAAACCTGTTTATTCGAGGGACTGCGTAAGTCAGATACCATGTAGGACAGGGAAGTAATTTCTCTTGTGACACTCACCTGCAGCATTCCGGAAAAGCAGAGGGTCTGTTCCCCTTGGGATGTGTCTTTCAGGGGAGGTTTAACTATAACCACGTGTTTCCTTAGACTTCTGGCTTTAAGGTAGTCATCTTAAGTTCTTTGGAGAGAAACAGTGTTACTGAGCACATTTTCCTGTCCTCCCTAGTAGGGAATAATTTTCTGTTAAGGTCAGCTTTGAAGAAGTTCTGCCCTCCGGATGGCATTTCAAAGGGTTTTGATATTGTCTGGAGTCAGATGACTGGCAACATTTCTCAGAGAAGTTTCATTGCAATCATCTGTTACATTGTTGATTATTTATTGCGGTCATTTATCATTGAATCAGAATATTTTTCTGGGATATTTTGATTCCCCTGAAGTTCCGGGAAAAACAGAATATGTTTTCCAACCAATGAATTGGTGGAGCATCTCTGGATTCTTGGGATGAGATTCATCTGACTGAATGCAAAAAATCTTGCTATGTAGACACCACAGCTTGAGCAACTTACAGGTTCCTATTTTGGCTGTCATGCAGTTAATGCTAAATATTTATTTCTGGGGGTGTAAGTCATGGCATCCTGAAATAGATGGCTCCACTAGCTGTGAAGGGAGCCTAGGAGGACTACGTCAGATATATGCTCTAGAGGTCTTGACGACTCTAGTCGTAGAGTCTACTCTACAAGTAGGTTGCTTCTGGTTCCTGAGATGCTGCATGGCAGGCCTGAGGAGAGCCAAGACCCACACTCGTACCGTGGGTCCCAAACCCAAAATCTCTGCCTCTTGAAAGCCTCCCAGTCTCCGGTGCCTGGGCAGGCAGCAGGCTGCCTGGTAGAGCTGGGAGCCTGAAACTTTGGGAGCCTTCCCTTGCAGTGTGTGGCTCAGCTCCCCAGAGCTCTCAGCGGAGTTGAGGAGAAAACCAGATTATTCTCTCACAGAGAAGCTGGATTTCTAAAGGAGGAGTGGTTTATGGTGAAATAAGCAGATTCTGAAGTCTAAAATTCCCCCCATTTACCTGCGGTTATCTCCCTTCCACTTGTATTGATCAAAAAAATTCTGATTATCTTAATTTTAGCTCTCATCACTAACATTTATCTTCTTTTAACATGACTGGAGTATAGACATTTCTGTGGAAGAAACCTGAAGCATTTGCTAATGTTAGTTATTTAGGAGATTTCGAGAACTTAAACATTGTAGATTTTTGCTGGTGTCCCAACACTATGTAAGGTAATCATCATACTAATTTCCAGTTTATTCAGCTTTAAATGTCTCAAGAGTTTAAAAAAAGTCTTAGAGCTATTTACAGTGTACAAACACTGTCATTAATATGCTTTGTTACTTTTCAAAGGAGGTAATTCCACTGAGAAATTATTTATTCTGAACAACACATATCCAGTAGTTAGCATGAATTGTCCAAAATATAATTTTAAAGCAGATTATTTTCTCTGGAATTGTTCAGAAACTTTTGACAAGGGTTTCTTCCCTTTTTTTTTTTTTTTTTTTGTTTGCTCTTTTTTATCCCCTTCCAGTTGCATTCATCACTAGATATTAAAAGCTCTGGGGAAAGATTTTATAAGCCGTCATTCTGCTACAAGGATAGAAGGCTTCTAATAAGTGATGTCTATTTGTGCTGACATCTATTTATTTTATTAACAGTGGCAAGCCTTTTTCCCTTGCCTTCACTTCCCCCACTTTAAATTCCTCTATTAAAATCCTTCCATTTGCCTCAAAAGTGGGATTAATACTCTTACACGAATAAACACACTCAATTTAATGTAAAACTCCAGGTAGTAATTGGACTCTGACATGCTTGTAAATAACAGTTCCTGTCTGTCCAGTTGTTAATTGAGTCTTTTCCAGTCATATTAAATCCTTTCGTGTAGCCTGGTAGGGGCATCTGCATCCTGGACTAGGATGCAGAAAACCGCATTTTAATTGCCGCGTTGGACAAACTGTCCATCCTCTTTGTGCTCCAGTTTTGCTGTCTGTAAAGTGAGGGTGATGCTCATCTCCCGTGTTGAGTCTCTGCTGGGAAATCTGCTGGCAGCAGGGTCTTTGTACTGTGGCTTTGCCATATGAGGCCAGTGCTCATCCTCCTCCAGCAAGGTGCCCCAGTGTTCTGGATCAGCCCAGTTCCCTCCGAAGTGGAGCCCGACCCACACTCCTCTCCCAGCTGAGACCTCTGGGCTTCGCCCATGGGACCATCCTCACCTTCTACACGCCGTTAGAGTCCCGGCATAACATTATATTCATTACAGTCTACAGAATGTTGTAATCAACAGAACACATAAAAAAAAACCCTGTGGTATCTACAAGATTTTGTAACCTAGATATAATGGAAGCAGCCTGTCTTTACTTTGAACTCGAATAATAATTTCAATGAATAACTGTATGGCCTTTAAAATATTTACGTCAAAATATTCAAAACTAACCACGTTCTAAAAATAAAGAAATGCAAACTAGAAGTTGTCCTGGTTTCAGCTGGAATAGAGTTAATTTTCTTTCTAGTAGCTGGTATAGTGTTGTGTTTTGGTTTCAGTATGAGAAGAATGTTGGTAACACACTGACGCTTCCAGTTGTTGCTAAGTCGTGTTTAGACTAAGTCAAGGACTTTTCAGCTTCTCAAGCCCAGCCAGCAAGAAGGCTGGAGGGGCACAAAAAGTTGGGAGGGGACGCAGCCAGGGCAGCTGACCCAGACTGACCAAAGGGGTATTCCATACCATGTGACATCATGCCCAGTATATAAACTGGGGGGAGTTGGCTGGGTGGGGATTGCTGCTCGGGAGCTAGCTGTGCCTTGGTCGGTGAGTGGTGAGCAATTGCATTGTGCATCACTTTTGTATATTCCAATCCTATTATCATTACTGTCATTTTATTATTGTTATCATTATCATTATTAGTTTCTTCCTTACTGTTCTTATCTCGACCCATGAGTTTTACTTGTTTTTCCCCCGATTCTCTCCCCCATCCCACTGGGAAGGGGGGACCGAGTGAGCGGCTGCGTGGTGCTTAGTTACTGGCTGGGGTTAAACCACGACAGAAATACAGAGGCAATTTGTGACGCAATTTTGGGCAGAAATTAAAAACGAACGTCAGCGTTCGTTGCATTAGAGCTAGATGTCTGGAGATTTCAGGAAGCAGCCAAGGAAATTCAATAGAGGACATTTTTCCTCTCTGAGTGCAGGACACTGAATCCGGTAGTAATACTCTGCTTCCTCAACGTCTCTGTGTTTCCATCTATGAGGAGGTCTTTAGGTTTTGGGTCCTTTCACATACATCAGACCTATGCTGGTTAAGTGAAACCAGAAGCAACAGAATTGATCCCATTAGCTCAGTTGGAATGCAGAACTCAAAGCAACAAAAGAGTCTTCACAGACATGTTAGTTTAACCGTGTTGCTTTTCATAGGGGGAAAGGGGTGAACCTGGAAGCAATCTGGAATAAGCTTTTTTTTGGTTTTTTTTTTCCCCCAGATAGGCATTTTACAATTTTTATTACTGTTATTTTTCCAGTTTTGAAGCAAGTCTTGAATATTTCAAGCTGTTAGTCAATTTATTTTAAAAACTATAAAATTGCACTCATCTTTGAAATGAAATATTTACTCTTTGACTGAATTAACTATTACATTTTTCAGGAAATGAAGGATTTAAACGCTCAGTTATTGATGATTTTGTTTCAATGTGACCCAATGTTTTTTTCAACTGCTAGTGGTGCACCATTTCTCACTTTGGCCTATTAGAGAAGAATGGAAAAACTTTTAATCCATTCATTTTTGCTTTTTATGCCAAGGTTTCTTTTTCTATTATTTTGGTAAGCGACAAAAGAATTTTGTGGATCTCGGCTCTATAAACAGAGGCCAGCCGTCCTACTTCCAGGCAGTCGCTGGAAGTTTATGACCTTCCAGAGCGCGAGTCGGGGTCTTCATCTTAGAAACCTGAAGTCATACGGCGTAAATAGTTTCCGAGCCACGCGCGTCGGCCCTTCTCGCTAAGGCGAGGTGCCACGGCTTCTCCCCTTACTGTTGCGACAAGGAAGCGCCCGCTGAAAAACCCCTCCGTCGCTTTGACGTTCCAGCGGCAAAGGGCCGCCCGGTTGCCTTGGGTGGGGGACGGCCCCGCGTCTTCAGGCCTGGCGCTGAAAGCAAAGTCGTCGCTCAGCTGCTTTCCAACCTCTTGCGCTTCCTCTGCTGTCTTGTTGTGTTCCCTAGAAACAGCTGAAGCCACGCTTTGGCTAGAAAGTGGCAGATTTCGGGTTCGTCCGCAAAATACGCGCTAGGAAAGATGGCGGGCGAGCTTTGCAGCAGCACACAGCCGGCAGTGTGTCCGTCAGGGCGATGGGAGCTTTTACCGTCTCTTTCTCCTTTCCTCCTGTTCCTTCTCTGGTAGACCCACACTTTGCGTCCAGCTATAAATAATTTCTTAGAAAAGTCAAGCGTCACCCACTCGATGGGGCCACAGACGCAGGTTTTAGTGAAGGACCTAATAAAGCATAATCCAGGCCCATACACGCCCCTCCTCTCCGTGTGTAGAAAAGGGAGTTTGGCTTGTGTGTCGAGGCTGAACAAGATTTATGTTGGAGATTTCTGCTGTGTTTGAGTGTGGAAATAGAGGACTACATCCAAGGCCTCCTGAAAAATAAACAAAGACTTCCGCTATAATGTGAGCTTGGGTGAAAAGGAAGTAGATTAATTTTGGACAGCTTTCTGAATTAATAATATCTTTTCTGGTTTGGTTTTGTTTTTTTTTTTTTTTCCCCCTGGCTTCACTTATGAGCCGGAGAGGCTTGAATTTATGTCCTGATAAAAACTGTTAGGTATTTCATGCTATGCTATGTTGGTTTTGAAGTGTACGTAAATACGTGTTACGATATTAAACCGCGCAGCTTTTCACCTGCAGTATTACATGGGAAGTGCTAGCAGCACCTCTGGTTAGGGTACAGAGGAGCCGCCCTCGGGCTGCGCCTCGGCCCACGTAAGAGCACGTGAGGGTTAGAAAACGAAAACAGGCCGGGCAGTAATTATTATTTTTTTTAATTATTTTATTTTAAGCTATGCTGAGTCAGCGCAGGGTTTTGAAGTTAGCCTGCTGACCAGCCTGCAGCCGAGGGGTGTCTGCCCGGCTGAGGCCCGCGCTGCTGCCAGCCTTGCCCCAAAACTCAGGCCCTGGGTCGTGAAGCTAAAGCTGAAACAGTCGAAGGCTGTCGTTAGGACGGTATTCCGGAGTAAAATTCACACCGCTCGTTGCCGCCGCTCAGTGATACCGGCTACTAGCGGTGCTGCCGTTGCGGCGTCACCAGGTGCGGGCAAAAGGTGCCGTGGAAATCCTGGGGACAAATTTCCTGCTTTTCAATCCCTAATCTTTCAGCTTCCAACAACATTTAAGTTGTCAGTGTAATAAATGTGCAGGAAATGTAAGAGGTTTAAAGAGAGTTTAATATTAACACTCAGAAAATGTTGTAATTTGTTCTTTAGGAGCGTACCTGTCGGCTCCTCTGAATGCAGGCTCGCACGGTAGTGCCTCAGTCGTCACCGGGGCTAACAAAGATAGAAGCAAATGGATTTGGAGGATGAAATTGCTCTCGATTTCTGTTTAAAACACGCTAGTTGAATGTGTATGTTCTGTAAAGCAGTTTTCAGGACAAACTTCGAATTAAAGGGTGGAGTGGAAACCCTGGTGTGAGAAAAGTCAGCAGCTGATAGTTGAGGATGCTAAGCAAACCGGTTTAAATTTAGTTGTGCCCATATGGCTGCATTTTTGTAGTATAGTGTGTCTCGTGAGACAACATAAGAGTGAGTGAGTGGCTGGCTGGGTCAGACCGTAAGTCTGGTCAAACAGAATAGTCTGACAGGGGCTGGAGTTGAGTCCTGTGGGAGAAAAGGCTCATCCAAAAGGTTGGGAGCATTAGTGTCTCCAGGGGCTGAACAGGTCTGAAAAGCACGATAGATGTTTTGGGTGGATAAGTAACGTGTCTTGGGTGTAATTAATTTGGTGGATTTTTGACCTGTCCTTCAGAATGAGGGCAATCATACCTAGAGCTGCCTGTTTCTCCCCACTCCTTCTTGAAGGAATTCAGGATCACTAGTTCAGGAGCAGATGTCCATACCTGGTCAGAGGAATGTCACTTGTTATATCATTGGAAGACACCGACGACAGGTCTGGAATTTGCCTCATTTAGTATCTTCACACATGTAATTGGGCATCTGTAATACATTAAGAGATGATCCCAGACCTGACAAGGAATGGTGCTAGTGTAACTGGTCTTGGCCAGGCAGAGAGTGAAGGGAGGAGCCATCGTCATGGGAACGTTGGGGCTCAGCAGACTTGAGGAGTATGTTTTGGTCTGGGTGTTTTTCCAGTTTTGTTTTACACATCTTGGGAGAAAATACACATTCAGAACTGCCATGTGTCTCCAGTCTGACTCACTACTCTGCAAAATGCATGTGATGGCTGATGAAGCTGCTGGTGGTCCTGGCTCAATGTGCTGGTGGACTTCTCTCTATACAACCAGAAATTATAGACTGTGTATTATTTCCTGGTAGGTATGACGTGGAGTTTGTATCTTCTGTTAAGTGCGTAGTTAGCCTAAAGAGAATCTGAGTGTTTCTATAAATTTGTGAAGGAGGATATATGTGCCTGATGGCATATTTGTTTTTGTTTCAGTTTACAAATGTGTTTTGTTATTAAAGTTAAGATGTGATCGGGCAGCAGGGAGAAGGGCTGTCTTCTTATATCCTCTTGACTGCTCAGTGTAGTTGGAGATGCACAGCTGGGAAACGATGCTGGACTGGAGAGTACAGCAGGTAGGGAGTGAAAGATGGGATGGGAGAAACGAGGCAAGGAGAGCCTGTCACCTGAACAGGTTAAAGAAGGTACAGGTGGTAGATGTATAGCCGGTTCTCCATGGTGAGAGAGCTGGACTGGAGGCAAAGCAGGATGAAATACAGATCATGAAGTCACTGCAAAAATGCACTAGGTAGGATGGGAGATCTCTTATAAAACTCGTACTTATTTTTATTTCACTTTCAGGTTATATATTTAAAAGCTATCTGTTCTGGTTTGTGTTCTAATAAAATTTAGATTTAGAGATTGAAAGCCCTTTCAGTGTGTTTGAGGTATTTTTGGGGCAGGTCTCCATCAAAGCATGAACAAACTTTGAGCTCCTCAAACCCTAGCAAACATTGTGAGACTTTATACAATGCTTCTGGTTTTTTTGTAGGTGAACAATAGGTTTAGTTCATGGTGCCAGTGAGAGGCTGGGGTGGTCTCTGCTGACTGTGTCTCCACCGACTATGTCTCCACCATATAACCAAAAGACTCAGAACTGGAAGATTTATTTACTCCTTATTAGTGAATAATCAAGTTGACCTGAACTGTTTCTGCTCATTTTCTCATAGATGCTGTGAGTATAGTTCTGCTTAGTTTCTGGTTAGTAGCTAAATATCTGGACTAAATAGCCTTTCCAAGAGAGCCAGAGTAATTTAATCTAGGTGGGATAAATGGTTTGGTTTCGTTTGGTTTTTCTGTGGTATTTTTTCCTCTAGGAGCATTAGGTGGGATAAAAGGAGTTTGCCACTTACAGCCGTTTTTTTCCATGCTAGAGTCAGTCTCGAAGCAAGAGCAGGTCCAGAGAAGCAAGGCTGTTTGTGCTGAGGTCCCTCAAAAAGGGTTTGTCGAGTGACTGCCTGTCACAGTTTTCTGTGATCTATCCTGTATCATCAGGGTCAAAATCTACTGATTTCCTTAAAACCCAGCTACGAGGGTCATGTAACTTCCTAAGAGTTTGTTTTCTTTCTGTGTATTCCAAGTTTTCTTGGGTAGCAGAGATGGGGAGAAGACAAAAAACCCCTTGAAGTTGTGGCCCAAGTTAACCCTGAACTCAAAAAAATAAGCAGGGAGCACCTCCAGTAAAGAGGCACGGCTTCGTCATACTGATGATAGAAGAAATGAGTCTGTAATTCTGAATTAGACATGGTACAGACTGCGTTCTTCAAGTACAGGGGATTATTTTCTTGTTGCACTGGCTGAAGATCAGTTTTCCAAGCTGCTTCTCTTGAGATTTCCAAATTGTGTTTAATACCACAGATTAGGAGGCCCGGCAGTCTGTAGGCTGAGCAGAACTCCTGTCTTTCTGACAGGGAGGATTTGGGGAAAACGTGATCTCGGAAAACCAAAGCAGCCATGCGTTGCTTCTCTTTCTGCCTCTCCATCTCACTGCCTTCTCGCAAATAAAATATACACATACTTGTGCGTATGGTAGAATGAAGTATAGGAAAATGTCTGTTCTTTCTTCAGTGGGTCCCTGGTTAAATAGCACTCCCGGGTAACATTTAGTTACACTGCAAAAATGAAAGAACGACTGAAATATTTAGTATGACTTGCTATTTTCTGGTTCAAGTAGTTCTTAATAATCCACTTCCTCTAACTCATGACTTTTCTTGGGTATATCACTTGTTTAAAAAAAAAAAAAAAAAAAAAGGGCAGTAGATCCTCAATCACACTTTTTTGGTGATATTGCCTTGCTTTCTTTTCTGTTGCTGTTAGAGATTTTGGAGATTAAATTGAAAAGAGCAACCCTTTGTGGAATGTTATAAAAAATGTTAAATAATTATTAATGGTACTGTATGTTTAATGGTACTGTATGTATAATGGTATTAAAAAATTTTTTGTAGAGCTTCTATATGAATTAATGCCAGTGCATTCATGCTTTCCTACACAATTAAATATTTTTCTAAATAAGGTTATTTTATTCATATTAACAGTGCAAACTTCAGCTTGTCTGATGGGACCTTTGTAATCTTGCTGTATACAGAAACAATAAAGATTGTTCCTAACTAATAACAAACATGGAAATACATTTATTTCCCTTTCACAATGGGTTTATCCATTTCCCAATCAATTTTCCCTTCTTCCTGGCCACAGGAGTCCTATATCTCCAGTAATATTACTTGTTCTTGAAGAGGACTGAAATACAATTTGCATTTGACAGTTCTCATTTTGCTGGGATTTTATGTCTTTGTAAACAAATCTGTTCAGACAGTGTTGGTGAATGACATGGTTTGACAGTGAGGATTTATGTTAAAGCATAAGGATTAAATAAAAATATATTAAAAAAACCATAATGTTCAACTAAGGAAAATTTTGGCTTTTCCACTTTTTTGAGCGTTAGAAGTCAGTTTACTGATACGTATTTTTCATAGTAAATGCTTTCTGTCAGATATAAAGAAAACAAGCAAGCAATCCCTGTGTTTTGGACATCACTGAACACTAAATTAAAATGTAATTAATTTATCAACTTCCTTGGTAGTTCTTTATTTCCTTTTGAGTTTTGTGAGGTTGGTTTTTTTTCTTTTAAGTATCAAACAGGTTTATTTGTCTTTGGTTACAGTGCTTTTATTGTTTTATTTATCGGGAGTTTACATTTGTGCACTAAGTTGTTAGCACTGCTGGAAAAGAACAAGTAATGTTTCTGTTTGCTTTCTGATTTATGTGTTTAAACCTGCACAAACGTCCGCTCAGTCTACTCAACCCAGCTAACGTGGAAATGACAATCTGTGATTTTTTTGGTAATTTTACAAAATGTAGTAATGTATCTGTTTCTGGTGGTGGCAGTAAAAATTGAGCCTGCTACATTAGGAGACGTTTGGAATTTGCTGCGCCTGAACCAGAAAAGCCTTATATGTTGTTCAGCTAGCAAAGAAAACTGAGTGTCTTTGCTCTGCAAGGAGTCTGTGATGTGTCATATGAGCACCAGTCTGATGGGGAGCGGCTGAGGGAGCTGGGGCTGGTTAGTCTGGAGAAGAGGAGGCTGAGGGGAGACCT
>JAVJGG010000021.1:25538083-25549100 GCA_035590195.1 Aviceda cuculoides | reverse complement strand
TTTCTGTTCTATTAAACTGTTCTTATCTCAACCCACGAGTTTTACTTATTTTCCTGATTTCCTCCCCCATCCCACTGCGGGGGGGAAGTGAGTGAGGGGCTGCGTGGTGCTTAGTTGCTGATGGGGTTAAACCCTGACAGTCAGTCAGAAACTAACCCTCCTCCACCTTATCACCAAGGCTTACAACAAACTGGAGCAATCTTTGTCAGCGTCTGTTTTCTACCATTGGACCACGCAGCCTCACTCAAAACCTGCTCCTAATAGGATAAACATCAGCTGCAGAAAGAGAGGAATCTGACAGCAGTTATCTGGTGCTCACAAAGGAATTTGCCTGTGAGAAGGAAAGCTGGACAGAGAAATAAAATGCTACAACCACCACAAGAAAGGAAAACGAAATAAACAGGGAGCCCATGCAGTAAATTCACAAAATGGGATTCTTCCAAAGCATAAACTATCCCATTACTTTTAGCTTTTGGCAGTGTGCTAGCATTAATGCCTTTCCTGCTCAGGTCTGAGACCTAAGCAATCTTCTTTGTTCGCAAGACCTGTCCCATATGGTGGAACCAAACAATGTGCTGAAAGCTCATTGCTCTCACCGTAAACAAAGCTTCGGTGGAGGGTCAATAGAAATCTCAATGGGAAACAAATGTTCCGATGATGAGACAGCTGCTGCAGGATCATATCTTGCAGGCAGCGACAAAGAGAAAGAAAGTAAAACGCTTTCCATCTCAATTCGCTTTTTCCGTGTGTCTTATCTTCGGCTACGGGGGAGTGTATGAAAAATGTATTTTGAAGCATGTCAAAGCAGGAAAAATTCAATTTGTCACTAATAGATGAATTAGCTCCGAAAAGTAAGCTTAACTAAGTCAAGCTGCACATTAGGAAATCAGCCCTCATCTACCATCACTTAGAACATGACTGCAGCAATCTGAGAAAGTAATAAGCTATCTCGATAAGGCTAAATTTGCTTGCTTTGTGAATAAACGGAAAATATGTACCAACAAAAAAGTCATTCCGTGCTTGTGTGCCTACCTGCACGCACACACTTACGGCTGTATATAAACACTTGGAACCAGGCTTGAGTTTCTCTCTAGCAAACTTACTTAAACATGCCAAATGGCACCAGTTAAGGATCCAGATAGTTCCAACAGTTAGTCTGATTTTCTGTAGTTCGGCTGAGGTCAAAATAGTAAAACCAGTTTACGTCACTTGAAACCTGGGTTTCACCATGCTTTCCATAGCCTGCAGAGTGCTGTAAAGGCAGAGGGAGGCCAACGGAGATCCAGCAAAGACCAACAGATCTCTCCTATCACACACCAGCTCTGCGGCACTGAAAAGCTGATTTCTCTCAGCTGTGTTCTGTTATCGATACAGCTGAAAGCTTACTGTAATAAACCTTTGTTTTAGTCTCTGCTGCCTCTTTGTCAGCTCCTCCATCACTTACAGATTAGCGGCCAACTACATACACAACTCAACTCCATTTGTGGATGGAATATGATTTATGATGTGGCTATCATTGACCTGCATCAGAGGCAGAAACAGTTTTGCACTATGACAACTGGCAACTCGGAAAACTTCCAAACATGATATTCAAAGTTATATGGCCTGATCCCACGGTCTTAGCAAAGATTAGCGCTTGGCCAATATGCTCAGCATCCAAATATAGAAATGACCCAATTAAGAGATGCCCATTAGATGCATAATAGACTATTAACCGCCAATGCTGGCATGATACAATGCAGCAAAATAATAAAAAGCTTGGGATCTGGGCAGCTCAGTTATTTGTATTGCCGCATACTTGCTGACCTCTAGGATGAGTTCTACATTTCCAACCCATGAGAAAGCCTCAAAGAAGTCATCTGAGCAACAACCAGTGAGTATCAGCAGCAACTCAGGGTCCTCAGAGCCCCTTAAACACCAGCAGCAGCCAACAACAGGAGACAGGCACCCTGAAAATCAATAGTTCATGCCATGAATTCCCTTTCACTGACCTCGAAACTATGCGTATACAAATAGCCTCAGTTTTGTGCCTATATTTTACAAGTATTGTTGCTTGTGTGCACACACACAAGGCTTCAAGTAATCCAAGGTTAGCAAAGCACAGGTACGTGCATATGTTTGTGGCAGGGAAGCTCAAAGTATCCCTCTCTACACATCAGCGGAGTCCCTACGCTGTTCCTATCTTAATCACTCTAACAAGACATGCCATAAAATTCCTCTTTACATCATCTCCTGTAAGCTACCTGCTTATTATTTTAACTGACTAATCAAGCTGAGTCATGATGGGCCAGATTCTTTCATTCTTAATAATTTCACGGTGCTTTATTTATTCAAGAGGACAGCCAATGTAGTGGAGGAACTGCATAAAGAGGATGTCAGAATCAGACCCTGTATGTTTGCAACGAATTGAGATAATCCCTGCAGACTACTTTATCTGATGCCTCCCAGGTTTTTTGTGTATGATAGCACACAGATGGAAACGTTAGCAGCGCAGGAAGAAAAAGAAGCACTAGAAGCATAATAAATGGGACAAAAAGCAGTTACTTGTTTACTTGCAGAAGGACAAAGATGACAAAAGCTGAAGGGAGAGGCACGGCGGCAGCGCGAGACGTTTTCTCCCTACGCACACGAAGCACAGCATCCATAAACAAAACGTGAAAAACGTGGGCCTTCCCAGATGACAACGCACAGCTTCGGTTTTCACTTAGCTTTAGATTCTAGCTATAAAATTCTCTTAACTTTCTATGTATACCAGCATGCATGTCCTCCTTATCTTGCACGTACTCCTTACCGCATCGCGTTCAAAACTGAAGCAAATGCTCTCACACGTGGGTGCCCCCTGCAAGCCACCTTACAGAGGTCTAACGTTTTAGAACTGTCTTCTCCGACAGCTCACATGCGGCTTCATTTTCAAGTTAAGCATCCAAAAACTGAGGAACGCAAGAATACCCCCGCCTCTCCTCCAGCCAGTCTCAGACACCTATATCCTGGGATGGAATCAACTATGGAGAAGTGCCTATTTCTCCCCAAACAAAACAAGAGAGACAGAAAAATTAACAGGGAGGTCGGTATCTAGCTTTCAGCTACCTTAGGTAGAGCAGATGAATCCCAAACCTTAGCGTTGATGTAGCCCGGTATTTATATGTCAAAGTCCAAATGAATGTTGCTATATAATACTGGCTTTTAGATACCTCACCCTGATAAACTTCGTACCCGGTGATGCTGTCAGATTACTGGAAAGATATTTTCCACAATCCTCCTTCACATGGTATCTGCTGAGCTCTTCTATTTTCCAGTACATTTCTAAGAGATTGAGTTTAGCTGAAAAGACATACCAGTTTATTATTCATGGGTCAGCCTTTTTGGATGCAGAGTCTGCTCAGTCCCCAACTATGCTAACATATACATCGCTCCAGTCTGTATGCTATATATGCCCTGATACTCTTATCTCCAGTAGCTATATATTAATGAAACCAGAACTGAAATGTGTCATTTCATACATCTGCGATTCTTTCTGTTCACACATTTTAAGTAATATGGCAAAAATTCGCAATGGATAAATTATGGGGTTTAATTTGAAGTTCTAAATCTTTATATGATTTGGACAATTTAGCATGCATTAAACAATTCTGAAAGCAGCAAGTACTGACATGAAAAATAATTGAAATTAAGACAAAGGGAAAATAAAAGAACAGAAACAAGGACTAATGAAAAGACAATTAAATATATGACAATCTGGAATTAAAAAAAAAATAATTCCAATACTAATTTTGAAAGACTGCTCTGGAGAACACAGCTGGAATAAACAACTGTTTCTACTGAAAAGGCTACACAGCCATGGCTGGTTTCCCTCTGATTTAATTAATTATTAGTACAATACCATTTGCAGATATCTGACATTTCAATCTCAGTGAGAAATAAAAACATGAAAGCCACAAAGGGATCATACATTCTCCCAATTTTAATGACAAACATCAGTAATTATCTGACTGAATACCAGCAGCTGAAAGTAGCGGTGCTAATTTTCTCTGAAACTTGCTTCATCCCTCTTCTTGAGGTAACCTGTAGCCAGTTAATCAGAAAAGAAACTGCGCTCTAAAAAATAAAAAAACCACGTTGCGAAGGGCAGTCTGACACGAGCAAGTAAAGGTGTGCAGGGTGTTGCACCTCGGCAAGGTTGCAGAAAATATTCTGTCCTGGGGAACTGGCATTTTTTCAGCTAGTTACATGGTGATGCTATGATGACTTTTAGCCTGAACAGTAATATTTATCTATGAAATCCATTCGACTTGTATATAAATCTGATTCTTTATCCCGTGGTTTAAATAGAAATTGTAATTCAGTTTCAAGATCTGTACTTCTGCAAAACTTTAAATAGTAACAAATCTGAAAATAATTTTGTTTGCTTTACACTACAAGAAAATAGGGAGGGAAATACTATTTATTACTTCTGATGAGAATGTATGAAATACTGGAATTTTTTATATAAGCAAATTTAGCAGGCTTTTCATATGCATTTGGGCCACAAGCTACAAATTAAATTTGAGTTTCTGAACTCTATTTGTTACACGAATAAGTATGGATTAGCGGACTGAGTCAGGATAAACTTATTCTATTGTAGCTGTATTTGTCTGAAATTATTTACAGCATGCTGTATTTTGCCAATAGATTTGTTTGGATTTTTTTTTCTTTTTTTTACTTCCTTTTCATTTCAGAATGCCTACATTTAGTCAGGGGTGACTGTAGTTTCTTGCAGCTAATTTTTTTTTTTTTTTTCCTAGCAAAACTTTTGGGTTTTATAAGTTACTAAAAAAAAATATTTAAAATGTGTAATTCAAATAGTCACAAAATAATTTGTTTGGAAGAAAACCGAGAACAAAATACTGCTATCTGTTGTTTAAAACCAGGACCATTGCTTATTTTACCGCCACAAGTTGAAAATTGACTGGTACCATTACGCAGATGGCCGCGTGACGGTCGCACCCCCTTTGGTGATATTTGGGAAGGGGGTGCGTTTGTGCTCGCGCGTCCCTCCTACCGAACCCCAGACTACAGACGCACTTACAGACGTGCCCGCCGGCGACGGCTTTGCGGGCGAACGCCCCGTTTTCGGATCGGCAGATACTTGGCGGTTTGTGCCGATAACTACCCCGCCAACTGGAATATCGCCAGCGTCTTGCCTTTCGCTCCTCCCCGGGGCGCCTGGGCTGGGGGGAGAAGTGCCGCGGGGATAACCAGGTCACGGCGGGTAGGAGGAGCAAATCTGTCTTTTGCCTCCTCTCAAGTCTACATTAACGGAAATATCCCGTACCGAGCGGTTCGCTGATGGAGGGTTGAATGAACCAACAGCGTCCTTGGAAGCAGAAGGTTAAAAAAAAAAAACCCAACCAAACAAAAAAACATGCTCAAAAAGCTTCTTTTCCCTTTTCTCACTAGGCTCCATCGCTGAAAAACATTTGATTCCTGAACCAGAACAGTGAATAACCACTTCACAACACTCTCCAGAAAATTTTTAAATCTTTTAGAGCAATAAAATGGAAGTAGACCTCCAAGATTATATTCTCCTGTGTTCTCTCAAGGGAGGTTGGGAGACAGGCAAAAGGATCATTCTGCCAAGCTAATTTCTTAATCCTTGCCTGTCCTTGTAATCTGGGATTATAAAATTTCCAGTGAAGGAACAGTGAGTGTCCTCTCTGTGCCTGGAAGGTTTCTAGAATACCACAGGTACTAACTGAAACTGAGAGACATCGGTTTTTTGAAAAACTGTATGATTCAGTCTGCCCAATGTTGAAAAGAGAAAGCATCTTCCTTCTTTTCTCCATCAGATAGGTTTATATGCAGAAAACATAAAAAATGCATGTAGTTTTTAAATAAAACATGACTATGTACGTATTATTTCGTCTGTCTTTACATCCTTCGCTGGATTAAGCGATACTGACTAAAACTGACATTTTCTCTGTAAGGAAAGAGATGTTGATAATTCAGTTATAAGATCTTTATAGAATTGTTTTAAGTCTGGTCAACAATTTTCTGCATTGTTTCATGCTAACTGTTGCACATTCAGAATTTCACAACAGGCAGCTATAAAAACCCCAAAATCTATATATAGCAGCCACAGCTAAATAAATGAATAATTGAAAAGTCAACTGGAAGAAAAAAAAAATAATGAAAAAGAGATCCTGCATTTCCTATTTACCCAAAATTTCAGTGAAGCCAAGGTGATAGTAAAAATACTATTTCTTCATTCATGGTGACCCACTGAATAGTGCTACTGAAAATTTAGACAAATTCTTCCATATTCAAATCGGAGCCAGCAAAAGTTTGTGCAAGTGTCAGCCTATCATTACCGATGCTACAACATCACACAAGCAATCAGACTTTCCAAACTCCAGAAGATGCTCATGCACATAATCTTGCCCATTCGTCCTGATTCACCAAGGTATGGATAAATACCATCCTCCGCGTGTTTGGCAAGCCAAGTCTGGTATCTAGCGCGACTAGTCTGGCTTTCCACGGAAAGGGTTCAGTGCGGAGGGAGAATCGGCAAACCTGGAAGCTCTGCCGTTAATGGGTTAATTCCCACTTTATTTTACATGCATGTCCATGAAAATATTAGACATGCACAATTTTTGGTCTACTAATCATTACCCGCCCCTTCTTTCTTGCTCCGTCTCTTCAGCTTGATGTACGGAGGCGACCTTGGTGCTACGATGTGTCGCCCCGTGTCTTCCCTCTCACGAACCAAACGCGTGAGCACCCCAACGTACAAGACACCACCCCGCCTGACAAGTCCCGAGAGTCCCCTAAAACGGAGGAAGGGGTGGGTTTTTTCCTCATCGTTAACTGAGAATCCAAGATATAAACATATATATTGCAGAAAATAAACAAATTTGAGCAGTACCCAAGAAATATGGGTAATTAACAAAGGCTATAAGCAAAACTGTAAAAATTTTATTGCCATATTTGAAAAGGCCTAAAATAAATAGGCAAAAAAATCCCAAACGGTTGCATAGCTGAAGCGGGAAACGTACCAATTAAGGCATATATGTTTCTAAAGACCTTGAAACGGAGAAGAAAAGAAAACAACTTAATCCCTAGCAATAACGAGCCATGTTCCAGTGCCCAGCCACAGGCATGGGAGGCAGATAACGAGAGGAGTAGCGAAACCTTTTTATCTGGGGCTAAAGAGCAGCAGATGATCCAAGCGAGACTTTTCTACGTACCTCTTGTTAAGGCATGTGTCCTGGTTTCAGCTGGGATAGAGTTAATTTTCTTCTTAGTAGCTGGTACAGTGTGTTTTGGATTTAGTGTGAGAATGATGTTGATAACGCACCGATGTTTTAGTTGTTGCTATGTAGCGCTTATCCTAAGTTAAGGGTTTTTCAGTTTCCCATGCTCTGCCAGCAAGGAGGTGCAGAAGAAGCTGGGAGGGAGCACGGCCAGGACAGCTGACCTGAACGAGCCAAAGGGATATTCCATACCATGGGATGTCATGCCCAGTATATAAACTGGGGGGAGCTGGCCAGGAGGGGTGGATCGCTGCTGGGGCATCGGTCAGCAGGTGGTGAGCAATTGCATCGTGCATCACTTATCTTTTCTTGGGTTTTATTTTTTCCTTTTTTTTTCCTTGTTATATTCATTTTCATTACAGTTATTATTTTATTATTATTGTTAGTATTTTTATTTTACTTTAGATATTAAATCATTCTTACCTCAACCCATGAGTTTCACTTTTTTTTTTTTTTTTCAATTCTCCTCCCCAATCCCACTGGGAGGCGGGAAGAGTGAGCGAGCGGCTGCGTGGAGCCTGGTTGCTGGCCGGGGTTAAACCGCGACCCGTCATCTGTGCCTTAGAGGCTGGGGAAGGGGGCAAGCGGAGGGGCGTTCTGTGGGGCTGCCAGCAGCTTTGCCCCATCTCTGGTTGGGTGGGGGAGGCAGGGGGAACCGTCCCAGGCTCCCCGTGCTGGTGGCAGCCCCCGACTCTGAGCCGCGCAACGAGGAGAGCAGGGCAATGCTGAAAGCTTTCGGAGGTAGTGCTCTAATAAAGAACCAAAAATTCACGGGGTGGCTCTAGTCATCCGTTAACGTCCTTCTGTGGCGTTGGAACGAGCCTGGGCGTTGTACTTACTGGTTAGTGTTGAAGATGGGGGTTCAGAAGACGGTGATGGAAACTTGAGGCGTGGGGAGTATGGCTACGGCCCCACCCCGAAACTTCTGTGGACGCCAGGAATACTTCTTGGAAATCAAATCAGTTGGGAAGACTGTGATTGTGGCACTCAATAATAAATTGACTACGACATTTACAGGGAAACTACTCTAAGGATTAAGTCTAAATGCAGCCTTTTAGTTTAGTGCAAGTCACTACGTATATGTATTTCCATGTATGTACGCATACATAATTCACAATATACATTTCTGCACCAATCTGCCATATAGGCTGTTTCCTTCACAGAATTTTGTGCTCTTGAGTTGGCAACTGCTTCATTTAAGTTAATGGAGAGTATAAAGGGAGAGATTTTTGGCAAGAGGAACTAGTGGATGCCAGTTATTATCAAGTGTTCCAGGTAGCCAATCAAGGCTTGCAGTAACAGCTATTTTTTAATTAAATCTTAGTGTGCATTCTTTCACGGGCCAGGTTTCAGAAGTTTTCATGAGGGATGCTTTGTTAATACTGAGCAGCTTTATCTACAGGCTGGAATTTAAACACTTTCTCATACTGTTGTGCATCTGCTTAAGAAGGATTGCTTAGTTAATTTTAAATTATTGTTGGTGTTAAGGGCACTTGGCAAAAACTCAGCAGAAACAGAGCAAATAAGTCTTTTCTGGCGGTATTATAGTATTTCTATTGAAATAACCTGAATCAAGAATTAGTCTCAAATATAGTAAGTCAATCTATTTTTTGTTTTGTATCATTAAGGGTTTTTTTTTTCTACGGAAATGTTTACCGGTAGTTTTTTAAAAAGCGGATGCTTTCATGCAAGTTTTATTGAGTGCTATCTCCTGGGAAAAAAAGTTGGATTGAAGAAAGTGCTTAGTTGCTAAATGACTTTCTGTGCATTGTAGCATTTATGGTATATGTAGCTTTTGATTGTATATAGAATGATCCATTAGGGAAGTGAGTGTGCAGAAAGCAGATGGTGGCTCTGTCTATGCAGCTGGACAAAGCTCTCTTCACAAATGCTATCAGTATTAAGAACATCTTCTTATTCTTTTCCTCTGCCCTCACTGATTTGAGAAGAAAAGCAGAGGTTTCGTTGCATTTGTGAAATGGCAAATATCTCGAACAAAGTTGTGCTTCACTAGTACTCTGATTTCTCACTCATCTTTTTTAGAGTAGATGATAGTTATGTCTATCCATCTTCTTCCATAAATACAGTTTCACTGATGAGTTTTAGTTCTGTATCTCCCTTGGGTCAAGTGCCTGCAGAAAATATTTGAAGTTTTTTAATCCTCTGTAACTAACCCATCCTTTTATAGCCAGGTCTCTGGCCTTTGGAGGCGGCCACAGAGAGTTGCCAAAGGAGGAAGAAAGCTTCTCGGCCTCTTTCTTTTGGCCAGCAGAATAGGGCTGTGTGTATGGATGTATGTTGTATACAGGTCATGAAAAGACACGGAAATTGAGATACAAACATTTTTGGTGCATTATATCACCTGCAGAAGAATGTCTTTGGGACGAGCTGCCTGTCAATGGTGTTCCTCGGCATCCTGTTCCTTCTGTTGTTGAAAGCTCACCAAATCTCTAAAACTTAGTAATTATTCTGCGATTTTACATGTTGGGAAACTGAGCACAGGGCATATCAGGTCACAGCGCTGGGAGCGTGAGCTGGGATTACATTCAGAAAATCATAATCCAAAGATAGCAGTGCCCTAAGAGATTTTTGGAGTAGGATCTGTAGAAGGTTTCCTTGGCAAAGCTGACCCCTGGATTATTGTCCTCTTCAGTCCGTTACGAGATCAGTTTCTAACTATTTTATTTTCAGTTGCTATGCTTCTCCAGCAGTGTTGTGTTATGGAAAAAGCTAGCAAGAAAGCTACCCTTTTTCATTTCTCACTTTTTTTTTTTTTTCCTTCTTTGGCTGTAGTGAGGAAACAAATACCTGCCTTGATTAAAGGGAATAACCCGTGAAGGGTGAATAGTGAGTGGCCTTGGGGATTTGTTAATGTTTGCAGAAACAGCACAACGTGTTTGGTGATGTTAGTGTTCAAGTAAGAGGTTTTCTCAGTTGCCCTCACATACCGGACCACAGTGGGTAAAACCGAATTGCTTATTTATCTCCCCAGCTCAGCGGCTGGGCCCCACTGGATGCTCCCAGAGATTTAACGGCGTGAGTGAGATTGCAGACGGAGAGCGTACCCTGTGGAACAAAATACCCTGTCTGGGAGCTCCTACAAGTAACACAACTGCTGTTGTAAACCACGTCTTCACTCGTGCTCTTGGGCAGCGAGCAGAGGAGAGGGGGATGAGGAGAGCCGGGGCCCCGAGGCGGGGATGGTGGGAAGAGGCTCCGTCCGGTCACCGACGCGTTTGTGGTGGCACTCGGTTCCCCCAGACCGCAGCGGGAATTTACCGCTCTCCGTCACCGGGCAGCCTAGTTAACGTCAGCATTGCTTAACCAGTGGTTATTCAGTGCACTGCTATTTTTGTTACTTTATTTAGCAGTTTTTTCCCATCACATTGTGTACTGAATTGAGATATTAATGTTTAAAAAACAAAACAAAACAAACCCCACGTATTTCTTGGTGAGCTGTTGAGTACAATCAGGCTGGAACTTGGGATGGAGCACGAGAAGCTTTCCACTGCTTTGATGTTCCTGTTCATCCTTGAAGGCTGCTGCGAGTTACATCGGGTCGCTGGCCGGAGCCGGGTGATAGTATAGATTCTAGCAGTGTTTACGCTGCTTTAACTTGTGGTAGCACATGCATGGGAGGAAGAGAGGCCAAAGTGCATTGAAAACTTTTAGTGGTGTAGCCCTAATAGTGTAGAATTATCAAGCAGACATCAAAAGCTAACTAAATT
>JAVJGG010000021.1:25507160-25530896 GCA_035590195.1 Aviceda cuculoides | reverse complement strand
CATTTTGGGAGTTGGTTTGCGCAACAGTTTGTTTTTAAAGCCCCCCCCCCCCCCTTTCCCCCCTCCCTTCCTAGGAAAGTAAAAAACCCCCACTGTTCCCTGTAAGTAGAAAGTGTGTGGCTGCTTCGTTCCTCCAGCATAAATGAGATCAGGAAACCCATGTATCTGCCTGTCTCTTTGAATTACTGTCTATACCAAGATTTAAACTCTGGTCAAAACTTAGAGAGACTTCCCGTGAGCACCTTTTTTTTTTTTTTTTTTTAAAGCGATTTCATGTAAAGTATATCAAAGCAGTGGCTGTCTGAGATAGCTTCAAATTTGGTTTTTTTCCGTTTCTCTGCCAGACTACTTAACAAAGAAGATTCTATTTCTATGCAGTTTTTGTATGAAAGATTTCTTTTCCTGAGAAATTTATAGTCAAAAACAAGGACTTGCTACAGGTCTAATCCTTTAGCCTTTATATGTGAAAACTCTGTTGAAGTCCATGTGGCAGTCAAAGGTACCCAGCACCTCTTTGTTTCGGGCTCTGTGATCACAGAAATTTATAGTGCATCTAGTAATTTAATAATCTCTGTTTTTACATATTTCCCTTGCAAGGAACGAGGTGATAACACATGTTACTTAAGGAGTATTCTGTGCTAGATAGAAAAGCAGCTCTTCACGTGGGATCAGATAGTTTGGGATATTTCATGCATGAGTAGCCCCTGGAATAATGAATTTGCGAGCTGGCGGTGAAGATGTGCAGCTTAGTGTGGGGGTTGCCCGAGTGTGGTTCCAGCTGAAGCCAAGTATTTTGGAAAAGGAGGTTAAAGTGAGCCCTCTCTCCCTTTTCATATGCAGAGGAAGATCTCTTCAGGAAGCAGGGCAAGCGATGCGCACAGGTGTATTAAAAAGTCTTTGCATATGCGTTGGCTTTTAAACCAGCCGCAAATGGACTTTACAAGCAGAATAAGCACCTGTAAGAACCGAGCATATTAAATCAAGCAGAGAAAAGCAGATGTGAGCTGAGAAATGAAATAGCTGCTACTACTCAAGGCAGAAAAAAAATCTAACCAAGCGATGCCCAGAGCGCTAGCGGCGTGCTGGATTTACCAGCTTCTTTGTCAGGAGGAGGAAAGTATAAAAACTTTCATGCTGTGCCTTATTCCAGACTCCCTCTCCCTGGAAACCAGCAGCCGTTTATTGCCTCCTGCAATTAGGGAATTGCAGAGATTGCTCCTGTGGGGCTGGCTCCTGCGCGGCAGCGGTTTGCTGGGTGCTGGGGTGGGGAGACTTGTGGGTGCTCCTCAGTCTCGGGGGGCCTGGCGAGGCTCTGCCCAAGGAGCTCGGATGAGCTGAGCTTTGTGTGGAGCTCTTCCATAGGCTTTGGCTGGTCTGCAGGGATAAAATGGATCAAAGGAAGCCAGCTTTATAATAATAATAATAAAATAAAATAAATAAAAAAAAAGAATCCTCAGCTAAGTATCAAAGTAAATAGTCCAGACGATGCCCAATGAAAATGTCTTAGGCATCTGAAAAACAAAAAAAAACCAAACCCAAAAAAGTTTTTTAATTGGCAACAACTAAAGAGAAGAACTGAAGACCGGAATAAAATCTTTAAAATAAATCAAACATAAAATAAACAACCACTTACTACTGGAAGGCAGGCACGGGCTCGGTCAGCGTTTAGGAGTGGGCAGCAGGGCTGCTGCAGCAGCGGAGAGTGGGAACTGAGTCAACCTTGCGCTGGAATCGGCGATGGAGGGTGGCGGTGGTATCGCCGGAGCCGGCGAGGACTTCGGGGGCCCGAAGGATGCCCGCCAAGCACCGTGCCCTCCCCATTCCCTTCTGCTTTCTCTCTCTCCTCTTCCCTCTGGTCCAGCGAGGTTTCTGTGGAAGAAAGAAAGAGAAAATGCTTGTCAGCGTTCGCTTAGGGCGAGCTGACGATGGCCGGTATCCCAAAAATAACCAAATACGTAGCGCTGAGAGTTCTGGGTGGTGGCGGCAAGAATCGCTCTTGTGGTTGAAAGCGTGAGGTTCAGAGGGGGGAAGCTCAGGGTTTTTTCTGATTTGTAATATAGGGCTTTTTAGGCGGCCAGGGATAAATGCCTTTGCCTGCTATTACCACAGAGTCCCCAAATACCAAATCCTGCAAGACTTAGTTAATTGGGTAAAAATTGGGATGTTGCTGTAAGAGTGCAGTGCAAAAAGAGGTGTCTAACTCTGCTTGAAACTCAGTGTTTGTAGTTCCTCTTCTAAAATACTTCTCTTGAATAATTGTGGGGGGTGGTAGTCTAATTTCTGTCATGTACCACTATACAATCCATTTAGCACCCATTTTATTTGTGTGTTTGCTTTCGCTTTACGAAAAATATATCGGGGGATTCTGGTGTTCAACGCATTTCTTCATAACTTGCAGCCAAGGGGACTTAAAATAAACTAGGTGGGAATACGGATGTAGAGGATCAGCAAGTCTGCTACAGGTCCAGCTCTGATTAGGTTATTGAAAAATTGGGCTTGCTACTTCTGTGGGCGCAGAAATAGATTCTAAATACACCGGCGTGAAAAAGAGAGGGTGAAGAGGGTATGGGTGACGTCTGCAAGAGTCCTTTGCTGAGCTAATGCCTTAAGCCTTCGACCCTTTTTATTTTTGGAGGGGTTGGTTTGTGTCATACAAAACTGTACCGTAGCATCTATATGAGTGTTTTTCAGTCTTATTGTAGAGCGGTGCCGTTCATTGAGTACACTTGTTTTGAGAGTTGATGCTTTGGTTGTTGATGCTTGTGTTAGGCTTTCTACCGCTTCACCGTTAGGTACTTATCGTGCCACTCCTTAACACTTAAGAAAATAATTTGAAATATTTGGAAACAATTGTTTCAGAAATATTTGGAAATCGTTGCTATGTTGGATGTAGCGTTGTACACTACTGAGTTGAGGGTAAACCAAGCAGACATAAGGCTGTATGTGAACAGTGTCATCTTCACAGCCAGATTTTAAATTCAGACATCTTATCTGTCAATTTAGCTCGGGAACTGAGTCGATGACTTGATGACATCTTCTGAAAGACAGACACAGAAGGCAAATTGTGTTTTTTGTTAAGGAAAAGAAGTGTAACCAGGATCTGGAGATGACTGTCTGATCCACGCAGAGTCCTTAAGAGTAACTTTATCCCAGCTTTTTTAATAAGTAGAATCACAAAATAATCTAGGTTGGAAGGGACCTCTGCAAGCCATCTAGGCCGACCCCTTGCTCAAAGCAGAGCTCACTTCAATAAAACATCAGGTTGCTGTGGGCCAATTCATTTTTGCCAAGCTCCAGAAACGCATGGCTTCTATCCTAGTGTTTCACCACTTCCACTGGAGGAATTTTTGTCCCTAAATCTACCCAGAATTACCCTCGATTCAAGCAGCGACGCTTGCTTGTTTCTTGCCATGCAACCGTCTTCAAGCACCCTCCCTAGAAGTTTGAAGAGAGGGACCAGAGGCCCCCACCGTAGCCACTTGGCTTCCAGAGGTGGAACAAACTGGGCTCCCTCTCCTCCTAGCAGTTTTCCTGGCTGGCTTGCATTGCTCGGAACCTAGCAAGAACCGGCATCTAGTTCCTGAAACGTTCCAGGCTTGATTCTGGAAAACTTTGAAAATCTTAGGGTTTATGTTAATCATCTGTTTGGGAGGGTGGGAAAAACCCTGACAAAATGTTTGTACAAATCTGTTTGTCACTGTGAATTACCTGTGTAATACAAGGTCGCTTTTATTGCTGGATATATTTCCTGGGCAACCACGACAGGCTTCTCGCCAGCCGTTCCAGAGCAAATTGGTGTTATTCCTGGGCATTGGGAGGAGTGGCCAGCCAGAGGAACCACGATAGCTTTTTTGCGGAGTAGGCTGTGCCTACCTTCTGTGGTATTGCCAGCTCTCAGGAGAAAGACCTTGAATTTGGGTATCTTGCCCCTTTCCATGGTGAGTGACTTGTGCAAGGGTGTTAACCTACCTAGTTTGACACCAGAGTTCCTTATTCCTGGGCTTTTAAAAACAACTGTTTAATTCCGATTCTCTTTGTGTTTTACTTTTGAGTCTCGCAGAACAAAATTTCAACATACAGCGTAAAACCTTCCTCTCTCTTTTTTTGTTTAACCGTTATGAGTCAGCTACACACCTTGTGCAAACACCTGGTTTTAACGTCATCAAAGCAAGGATCTTTCCTACTCACTGTTTTATGGCCTTGAGAATTTGCAAGGGGTGATATATTGGTTTTGTGATGGTTGAAGGTGGTTGTAAAAAGCACGTGATCCTTTTTCTTTATGCAAGGTTTAAATTGTCCTGGTTTCGAGCAGCCCCCAGCCTTGTAACGTGTATACAGCTATGAAGTCTGAGAGCGTTCCAGCCTTTAACGAGATTTTTCCCTACTACCGTATCAGTAGAAACATGTTAACTCACCTATCTGGATATAACTGGCAATAGATAACCTTTCCAGGGTTTTGTTTTGTGTTTGGGGTTAGGGGTTTTTTGAGCCTGCGAGCAACTAATGAATGAAAATGGTATGTATGTCTTCTCAACAAGATATATTCTGGGTCTGACATGGAATAATAAATGATCCCAGGATAAGCCCATATTAAAAGTTTTTGTTTCTTTAGATAGAATAAAAGAAAATTGATTCGAGAGCTACATTAGTGTCAGCAGGAGCTAGCATTTTATTGTGAAAGGTACCATAAACAACAGTGTTTCAAAACCAGTTTTCAGATGCGCCAGCATTTGAGCCTGTTAGGATTTTATTTAATGTAGTTTATTTGTAACTTTTTTTTTTTCTTTTTAGGAAGGAAGTAGTTTTTGTCTTCTCTCAGTTGGCATTAGGTTTACAGGATATACAGAGCTGGAGAAAATTGAACAGAAGGCTGCTCAGCTTTCCCTGTTCACCTCTATTCTTTCTATTTTCAGTCTATAAAACTTAAATGGTACTTACTAAGCAGGGAGAGGTCTGTTTTGATTTTACTCTCCCTGTAATTCTTTTCTGTTTAGGTTTTAACAAGTTGACTAACATGAGCGAAAAGAAATGTGTGCGTCTTCTGCCTAAGCGCTTTATCTATCAAGACACCTGTGATTTATAAATAGGACCAGAGTCTCATTTTCGTAGATAGACCTTAGCGTACAGCCGCCCAGAATCTCGGCCTTACTGCACAGATCCCGCCGCCAGGACTATTTGCGCTTGCGTGAGGACTATTTGCTCCAGCGTGAGGGCTGAGGGAGGGAGGTTTCGAGCGAGGATGGTTTTCCCATCCTTGCCCCATAAAAGACCGAGCTGCAGGGTGCTGGGAGACTTGCTCCCGCCGAGATCGCTGCTGAGGGTCAGGAGGTGGAGGAAGGAGTTGGGCCGATGTCTTCCTCCCAGACCCCCGTGGCTGGTGGAAAATGCGGCTCCGTCTGGGCTAGGTGGGAAGGAATGATGTCTCCTGCTCGTACAACGCAGCTCAGAACCACCCCGAATGTGTCCCAGGAGGTAAGTGGTGCCAACTAGACCGGTACCTGAGTTTTGCAGAAGTTCATAGGCCGTAAGTTGGGTAACCACTGCATTTTTAGAAAACGTATGTTCTTTCTTATAAAAATAATAATAAAAAAAAAGTTATTGTTGTAAAATTATGAGTTAATTCAGAATTTTCCCCGTGAAGAGTGTGTTAAAAGATTTATCACCATGTTTAAAATTTCTGTCCTGGTTTACACATGGCTGCTTCTATTAAACATTTCCTTTTAATGCTCTTATCTCAATGTGCCTTCTGGACTAATGTGTAACATACAGCAAAGAAAACATACTTATTTGGATGAAATACTTCATTCTGGAAGAGATTTTCAAGTGCTTAACTTAAAAACTGCAGCAGAAGAATTGACTGGGATGATAAGAGGTTTGAGAACTATTTTTGCTAACTGACTTAACTATACTTTTCAGTAAGTAAGGGAAAGAATCACCACCATTCCCTAAGCTTTTGCCGTCTATATTAGTGACTAATAAGCTGTTTATTTGAATCATCATAGCATTATCTTGCAGCTGATAATTGACTTGATGTTGGAATCGGATCACAGACTATTACAGAGCTCTTCCAAGCCGTCAACTTTGGAGCCTCGGCCAGTTGTTAGATGTCCAGGCTGAAGGCTTAGTCGCTGGCACTCTGCAAAGATTATAATGAACAGCAAAGTGCAATTCAGTGTTTCATAGCTTAGGGTATTTCTGAACGACATTGTTGTTTATCATCATACATTTCCCACCTTTCTATTTAATCGCAGCTAAGGAAATGTTCTTTTGACCCAGAAGCCTGTGAGCATACAGCACGTTAGAAGGACGCACGCATCTTTTTCCTGAGGAGCATCAGTCCGGAGAGGACAACACAACTGTGAACTGCAGTGTCATAAGTGTGTGAAAAGGGCAAATTTGTTCCTACGAGGTCTCAGGAAAGGTACCTTCAGTAGAGATAAGGAAATATGAATGCAGCGAAACTACCAGGGGCAGGAGAAACCTCATACAGAGTATTATATACAGTTGTGGTATCATTTATGAAAGATCAGTTCAAAGGAAAGAAGGGCTGTTGGGTTGACCAAGAGAAAGAAAAATCTGTTTCCCTGACACATACAACCAGGAAAACAAGGATAATGTGGGCATATGAGTATTCTCTGTAAAGACATCAAAATGTAGCATTTCTACTCAACGTGGGCAGGTACCGAAACAGGCTCTCTTTCGAAGAGGTGAACTTCAGCGTACCTTTTAGGAGAGACTTTGGTCAATTTATGACAGCACTTGTGTCATCTAGTTAGTTAAATTGCCAGATATACAGGTACTTTCCAGGCTGTGTTCCTGTTTAACTCCAGGAGCTCTGGCTTCATTAACTGGAATGTGTGTGTGTGTACTGGGACTGGCTGGGATGGAGTTAACTTTCTTCATAGCAACCCGTGTGCTTAGCTGCTGGCCAGGGTCAACCTGCCGCAGTGCGCCTGTGTTGGGTACAATAGATAGATATTTAAATATTGTATAAATGTTAAATATCTAAAATTGTATTAGGCAGAGTTCTTTAATTGAGGAGTTGACGTCATTACAAAAATGAAAGAAACTAGAAAATAAGATTAATAACGTGTAAATGCTTTTATGTGCATATTCAGTTGTTTATATCTCAATATAAATAAACACCATATTATAACTCTTTTGTTACAAGCTGTCACACTTAAGTGCAGATATCATTAAAAAAAATATACTACTACTTATAAAAGGAACTTCAGAAGTGCAAATCTAAAACTGTATGTAGGTCTTATATGGTGCTGCTTTTAGGCCTTCTGAAATATTCCAAATTAATTTGTTTGTGTGTCTTAATTTAGAAGTCAGGTGTAGAGATTTGAGCCTCATTCAGTTCTGTTCTGTGAAGATGGCAGTAAACAGACTGGAAAGGGATTTGAGGTAGGCTATCCTTCAAAGAGCATTCCTGTTCTGGTACAGGATGCCTTTTGGGATTGTAACTCGATTTTAGTTTATTTACTTCTGTCCCTCACAGGACACTGAGGGAAGATTAAAAATTAGATACACTGTTCTGAAAACTTTATTATTTCTTTTACTGCCAATGGCATGTGGTTTTGTGCCAACTCTTCTTTATTCTAGAGCATAGAGGGATAGATGCAGATGGTGGATATTTAATAGCATGTGAGATAGAGGGAATTTTTTTTAATCAGTGTCAGACTTGGCTGTTACGATGTACTGATTAACATAACGATATCACCGTGTTTGTGGATATAAAAAAATCTTAAAACTAATTAGCTGCATTCTCTTACTCCGTGGAAGGCTGCCCCAAAATTTTCCTCCAGCTTCATCTGCTTTGACGTACACGTAGCCTCTTCATATGCATTTGAGGGGGGGTTGCCAGCATGTCTCTTAGCTGTTCTGCTCTTCTTCCTTGATGTTCCTGGGCAAAGAACTTCATACTCTGTAAAGTTTAAATAAACCAAATTCTTAAGAGTTTTCTTTCGCAAGACAGTTTCTTAATTTCCCATGTCCTTTTCTGTACCATTTCCAGTCAGAATTCCTCCTCCTTGAACACAGGTGACAAGAACCATATGAGATTTTTCAGGTGAAGTCTTACCAGAACATTGTAAACGTCTTTAACATGTCTTAATTTTCATAAAAATTTTACGTGTGAGTAAGCGTTCAGTCTTTCAGCCAACCAGTACTTGCGGTTTTTTTATTAGCAGATAGTTCATGACTAGTGTCATTATGGTGAGGCTGTGATTGCTCAGATATTTTCCAAGCTGACTTTCTGTCTGAAAAGTTTGGCTTCGAATATTCACCATTCCCTTTTGGTACACTTGTTTATTGGCATAATAGATCCGCTTTTTCATTTTGAAATGTGCTCAGTTTTATTTGACAAACATAAATTCCTTATAGATTGTCTGGGCAGTTACTAGATTTTATTATAATGATCTTAATCCTGATGTCAAAGGAAAATGACCCTATATAACTTTTGGTAAATGTTGCTTCAGGTTAATTACTGTGAAAGTGAAGGAGGAAAGATGATTTTGGTGTGGAAGGGCATTGTACTTCAGAAAGGCTTCTGAACTAAGAAGTAGTTGTATATCTTTCTTTATCAGTGTCTGTTTAAATGAAGTAGGACAGAACTTCACGAGCACTCCTGAGTATCCAAGTTCAATTCGTTGAGTGCTGTCACTGTTTTAGCATCTTGCCATCATGCCGACATTGTAATGTGATTGATAATCACCAGTGAAATAGTTGGGCGTTGTAAAGCAAGTTGATTTTCTCCTCTGTGCTTTGCATGCAGAGATTTGCCATAAGGGCTGGGGGGTTTTTGTTTGTTTGTTTTGCTTTTTTTAAGAAATCTGTAGAAGTCTTGGTTTTTTTGGTTTGGGGTTTTTTTGGTTTTGCTTTTTTTTAATGACCAAAATGCATGTAAATAACCTGGGCTCAGAATTAGACTACCATTGGATTCAGTACAGGGGATGTGAAAAGATCAGCACTTTCAATGACTTACCTGAATTCTGGCTTGGTTTTGGTAGAGGCTTCCAAAGCCATGCAGGTGCTACCTTGTTCTCCTGAGGTGTGATATGTGTTTTAGAATTTAGGAGGTAGAAATATTTCTTGTTTGATTTTGGTTTAAGACATTTTAGTGGAAAATTTACATTAGGAGAGGATCCACAATGTAGGTAGACCAGGATTTCTAAGGATGAGATGTCTGGGGAAGAATTAGTCTGTTCTGACCTTTTGTAAAAGCATGTTATTTTCATGACTAAGTGCGAATTTAGGAGGCAAACTTTTGGCCTTTTGAAAAATATTATTTAAATTTCGAGATTGCCTAGATACGTTTACTGAGATCACAACCATGCTGTATGAGGTGCTACTGAAACTTAAATTGGCAGCTCTTGTGCTGGAAGGGTGTAGAATAAATATGTCGAAGAAGTATTATCTAAATAAGACAGACAAGGGATGGGAGGGGTGACAGGCGTATAGAGAAGTAAAGAGATTTACTCAGGGCTGAAAACTTTATTTTCAAGGAATAAGAAGAGGAAATACACCTGCCATTCTGGGCACCTTGGTCTCACGCAGATACGGTTCTTTTCCTGTCACTTCAACAACCTATCTTGAAAATACTGAAAATAGTGCCTGGTTGGCTTTTTCCTCTGTTGAGAAAGAATGAATGTATGTAACTGGGTACCCTGCCCCCACATCAACATGCAACTGGATCTCTCTGTCCCCAGATAACCTGTCGTTAACTGATTAACAGCTACAGCACCGAGTGGCCTTTGCTGCCAGGAGAGAAAGCCATCAGGCTTCGGGCTTTCTTCAATGCATTTATGTGGTATGGTACTCGGATTTTCTGCTCGGGAGTCCACGGTTGCTGGGCCCAATCCTGTTTCCAGTGAGGTCCACGGCAAGGCTGAAGGAGGCGGATGTTGATATGGGTGTTGATGGGACAATCTGAAATCCCTGTTTTGGGAGAAGCAAGTGTAAAGGCGCTGTTAGTCGTTGGGTTATTTGGGGACCCACCTGTACTGCGAAGCCTGGCAAAGTTTCACAGAAGAGTCCAGGGACTGGGAGAGTTGTTATCTCGGCCCTGGGATCACATTTTTCCTTGGGCTCTCCAAGGTGTATGACGTGTGTGTGTTCCAGCCCTCAGCCATTTAGTAATTTTGGGGGGGTAGCTCTTCGGGTGGGGAACGATGGCCACTTCAAGGCTAGAAGATCCGTCTGAGTTGGTACCTTCAGCTGTTGCTTTTTAGATGTGCACATGGATAATCTATTTTGAAGATTTGAGGGCTGCAGTTAATGAGGGGATAACGCTGTACCGCTGTAAACATAACTTATTTCCTCGTGGAGGGAACCAACCCGACTGGACGAAGCAGGCAGGAAATTTAATACAGACTTGAGTGGGTTCTTGGGAGGCCTTCCTGTAAGATTATACATTTCGTACGCAAATAGAAGTACACAGAAATATATTGAGGGTCACTTTGAGCTGAGGAGAAAATGTGTAATAAATTTAGTTTGTACTCAGAGGTAAGAGAGTACCTTGAATCCAAATTGCGTGAAAGCAGTAGCTTATTTTTTATGATAGTACTTAATACTAGAGTTATTATCCATTTTCAAGCAAGTTTTTTGTTGTTGTTTTCTAAAATAAAGATCCTCTAGTGTCATTTTGAAGCTGGAGCGATTGGAGGATTGGCTACATGTGTTTAACAATAATGTGAATGGGGCCATGTGTTGGGTTCAATTTGGTGTCAGCTGTTCATTGCTGATCTTCCACTGGTTAATTTAATGTTCTCTGACATTTGCTTGACATGCTTTTTTGCTGTGATTTGTTTTTTTGTTTGGTGTTTGTTTTTTTTCTGACAAGTGATTGCCGATGAATTGACTCATTAGAGAATAAGGGAGTCTCGAGACAGCATAAAGCAGTATGCAATACATATGGGGGCCCACGGATCATTTGCTAAATATCAGAAAGGAAAGGGAAATTTTTAACCCCATGTAAAAATTATAGGTTCATTACTTTGTTAGACATCTGCTTTACTGGTTAGACACAACTGATGCTAATTGTGTTTAAGCCTTCTGTGGGGGTGGAGGCAGGTCCCAGGGCTAGTAAGTACTTTTATGAGGTCTGTTAGTCTTAGCTGTGCCCATGGAAATATCAGTCTGCTAATCTGATCTTTGGGTTATTTGCTTTTTGAGACGAGCATCTGCAGAGAGTTGGGAAAATAAAACGTCAGCCGCATGAAGCAGGTGTCCCTGAAGCGTTTGCAAATCCCTCCCTTATCCTTATGTCTTACCCGCGTGTTGCGGCGTCCTAGTTTATAAAGAGAAAATGTAAAGCGTTTAATACACTACACAGACTAACTCATTCTGGTTGTCAGAATACTTTAATGTGCCATTTACTACTAGTTATACTAAAACCGGAAAAATCGATAATGTAGAAATACAGAAACAGATGTGCCGAAGGCAGTTATAGTGAATGTAAATGTTTCACGCGGAATTGTATGGCTGAGAGCTTATTTTCTGCATTACTGGTTTGCAAAACACTGGACGGATTGTCGGCATATAAAACTGCACAGACTTTGCCCGTTACACTGCAGGCAGGTGTTACCATCTTCTCCTTTGGACTGGGGCTTGGCTTTACTAGCTCATGAGTTGATGGAGATGGGTTAAATCTGCTTTAGGGTCCCAAGCATCAGCATAATTCCATGCTTTGTTTTATACCACATATGCTCTTGGGTTTTTTTGGTATGGTTTGTTTGGTTGGTTTTTTTTTTCATTTTCTGGCTACAGTCTCAACATTGAAGATTGCTTGATTTTAAAGTAATCTGAATTCTTAGCAGTTATTGCCTAAGATAATTCACATTCGACAATTATTTCTTATGTCAACCGTGTTGTAGCAGTAGTAACTTTTTGCCTTACGCATTCACAAAATGAGGTTTAAGGACTTAATGGCATATGCCAAAACATGCATCCATCCTTCCAAACCTCTAGGAACTTCTGAACCGTAGTAGAGAGGTCTGCTGCTTTGTAGGCACTACTGTACCAGCTTGGCAGTGTTCTTTACAGCGTGCGTTGGGAAATGTTAGTTTCTGCTCTTTCGGTATGCTCTTCAGAACTCCCTCTGCATGACTCTGCTGAATGTGTCTGTGGACTTGAACATATTTTTTAAGTGCAGAAGAAGAGTCCTTCGGGGGTAGCATCTGGCATGGTCATCGTCATCACTGCAAATGAGCTATTTAGGGTAGCTTTTAAATCGGAATGGCATAGGCCAATTTTCCTGGTCAACCTGTAGAAGACGACAGATTCACCAGAGTGCTAGAACATCTAGTGAGCGTGAAGTTGTGCTTCAGCCGCTCCTGGTGTTATGGCACTAAACTGAAAGGTTGGGGATTTCATGAAATTTTCAGAGCACTTAACATAAAACTTATATCAATTTGCTGCTTTATATCTTAAATGGGATTATTGCTAGAGCTGATAAGATGTCGATGTGTTTTGAGTTAAAATCAGATTTCATTAAGAAAGTTTTTTATGGCCGTGGTCACTCGTGGTCTGAAGCTTGAAGATTCCTTATAATGTAACTTTAAAAAAAAAAAAAAAAGTTTGGCCAATCTGTTTTTTCATTATATAAATGAAATCAGTGAGAATCCTGTTGAATTTAGATCCTTCTCATGTTTTAAAATGAAATTGTGCTCCGATTTACTTACGGTTTCTTCCAGAACCTTTGGGTCTCCTAGATAGTGTTGAGGCCATAGTGGATGAACTGAAACTAATTTCTGTAAGGATCCATTTTTCCCAACTCCTGCTCTAAATATAAATTTGGCCTGTGGAGCGGAGCAGCTGCTGCCTTTGTCAGCTCTTATATAGTTCAGTAGGGTTTGTGTTCTTTGTTAGTCTTTGTGTCAGAGTCGCTCCGGTCGAGACAAGCGTGCGCTCCTTCAACGCATGCCCGTAAGCGTCACTCACCTCGAGGAGGTCCTTAAAATGATGTCCGTGTCCGAGCTGCCATGGAACTGGCCCAGAACCACGCACTAATTGTCGGTCGCCTCAGTCTACCCTTCTGGTTCTCACAGGGTGTCACCAGCTCATCTTCTTTGAAACGTATTTGTCGTTTCGCTGAGGCTGCCGTACGTCTTATAGCGATAAACGCGATCACGAGTGAACGTCTAACGCCCAGCAGTCTTGCTCTTCAAGAATCCTACAGCGACGGCTCGGGAGAACACCTGTAAGAGATCTGGGAAGTTGTAGAGGTAAAAATGGATAATCCACAGCATCCTAGTGATTAAGAGGTTGCACAAACAAAACTTGCAACAGAAGTGTTGCCAAAGGTGTTAAAAACAAGTGCAAAAATGATAGTATGAGGGAGTTCTGTGGTAGAGTTGCCACTGGTTTTTTGAACAAAACCAAAAAACAATAAGCTGCCTTTTTTCTTTTAGGTTGTTTTAATAGTAATTTTAGATTTCATTCACAACTCGACCGTCTGCCTGTGGTTTAATTCATTTGCTACAATTCCCAGTTTTAGACACTGGTCTTAGCCTGCCTTTTGAAAAAAATGGCCTGTAACCTAAAATCTCAACGTTGTGCTACAACAGCTATTGCAACTCTTTCTTTTTTTTTTTATTTCCTATTTCTAAAGCTTTACGATTATGCAGATTGAACTGTAGTTGACAAAGAACTGGAGAAAGTAATGCTATAAATACTTGTTGTGTTTGAGCAGAAAAACAGACAACCAGTTCTGATAGCTTGCTTTTTTTTCTTCTAGTATTGGTATCTCTGTGGTTAATTTCTGAATTAAGAATTTAGGATATATGTATGCATATGCCCTTTTTTCTTTCTCTTGCGCTCTCTCTCTCTCTTTTTTTTAAAAAAACCAACTAGCTGGATGCTCATTGTTCTACATTGCTCCAACCCTTCCTCTAGGCAAAAAAGAGAAACTGATTTCGCTGATGTCCAGAAGCCTTGTTTCTATGCTGATAGGCTCTGTCCTTCCAAATGATTACCAGTAAATTGCTCTGATTTTATCTGCAGCTATGCCAGTGTTCTTATCTGATGTTACTTTAAACCATACTCAGTTTCATACATAGATGTGCTTTCACCTACATCCTAAGAGTTTACAAATTAAAAAAAAAAAAAAGTCAAATGTTTAATGTCTGTGGACCCCAGTAAAATGACCACAGTGGATTAGTTACAGGGGCTTATTCCCTGTAAATTCCTTATTATTTTTCTTTTCATTAAACCTGTTACTCAGCTAAGTTTAAGAACACAAGTTTGCTGGAGAAACACTTTCCTGGGTGTAGGTGTTCAGGCAGAAGCAGGACTTAACGTAGGAAACTAAAAGCAGGATCTCAAACTGAGAAAGGGATTATGTAGGTGTGCATAAAATTACATAGGAATTGGAGCGATGGAGGCCCCTGCTAGGAGAGTCTGCTCTCATTGCATTGTGCTTCCTGAATTTCCAGAGCTTGCAGGTCTTCTCATCGAGCTCCTTGCTGCCATATAATTATTAAAAGAGTATTAATAGCAAAGGAAATATTTCCACCATCCACACTGCAAAAAGGTATGTACCAACAGAGCTCCTAAGGAACTAAGATAATGAAGTCCTAGCGTGGTAGGTCGTGCTGTTCAAGACACAGCAATTCCCACTAAATATCTTGATGTTAAAACCCTCTGTGCCAAAAATAGATGAGATCTACAATTGATCTGCCTCCTGACAGTGCTATTAAAGGACTGTTCTATATATATATTTCTGAATAAAGCCTCAGAAGCAGTGCAAAAACTATTCCCTCTGCTCGAATGATTTTTTCAGGAAGGTGCAGAAGGCCTTGAAGTGGCCGCTAGCTATGCAAGGAAGCTCTCAAGAGGAGACGCCTGAACCTCTTAGGCTTGTGGGAATTGTGCCTGTACTTGCATTTCTTGAGCAGCCATAAAATACTGTTTTAAATTATTAATCACTAGCCTGCTATAAATTGTACCTTACCGGCTTTTTTTTTTTTTCCTTTTGTAGAAGATTATGGTAGAGGTTCAGCATCAGAAATTCTAGTAAAACCCTACAGTATTGATTTTAATTGCCAGATCAATGAAAGCATAGGCTGGTGTCACTTCAGTGAACCTCTCTAATTAGGAGCATAGGATTTGCCATCGCAGATCAGGCTGATGGTCTACTGAGTCTACGAGCCCCGCGTCCTGCCTCCAGCGGTGCCCGCGCTGGCTCTGCCGTCTGACGGACGTGTCCCCCCCTCCCTCCTTCTCCAGTAACGCGTACGGTCAGCCGGGACTGAAGAAGCAGAATTTTCCTCCTATAAAGCGCAGAGGAACGTTCTTCATCCCAAAGGCAGTGAATCGGTAACTGGGGTCTTGGCCGGCGTGTCTGTAAATGGCCTTTAGGGATAAAAAAATACTCATCCTTTTATATAGCCATAAATTAATAACTTGGGCTAGGTGTTTCCTGTTAGGAGGGGCGTTTCTTAAATTCTTCATAGGCGTACAAATACATTTGACGGAAAAGGTCTCTGGCTTTGTGACACAGATTATAGTGGAGAAAGGGCAACTAATGAGTTGTCACTATAATTTCTGTACTCTAGAACATTTTTATCCTACATATTCCCTTGGTCTGCGTCACAGACAGGGACAGTGCCCTTCTCTGCACTTTTGTTTGATCTGGTGCCAAATGTCTTCTAACCAATTGTCTTCTAACTAATTGGCATATAGATCATTATATAGAAAACACTCCAAACCCTTTAAATGGAAGCAGGAGGAACTAAGCTGAAAGCAGGGTCAGCATAGGCAATTTAATTTCGAAAGTTATCGGTTAGTAGAAGATTCAGTTAGATTCGTGTTTGTGAAACAGATGGCCAGCTGCAAGATGATTAGATTAGGTTTGGTATGTTTGTGGAAATTAATTCAGCACTTCAGTCTTTTTGTTTGTTTGGGGGAAGAAAAAAAAAAACAACCCAAACCCAACAACTTGGATGATTTGGTAACTGCTTAGCAGGAACAATTTATGGAGACCACCTTATTCTTTTGTGTAAAATATGGCAAAGCCCTGGTGATCCCTGGGTGTGCAGAAAGCCTTCTGCTGTAGCCTGATTTCTAGTATGTATAGCGTAGCAATATAGTAAATGACATAACAAAACCAGAAATGCTGCCACGTATGGGTAAATGGTTGTTAGTATTTTCAAATGCAAGAATTTTATCTCGATCACATTAGCAAAACATTTCGGGTGTGGGCTGTGTCGCCCCATCTGGCTGTCTATGCAGATATATACACATATATATTCCTTTTTCTCTCTTCCTCACCAAAAAGTGAAGGTGTTATTTTAAAGTTCTGGAAATCAAGTGCTTTTTTAGTTTTTTAAAAAGTGTCTGAAAACGTATCTGTTTATTTTGATGGCTAAGTAGAAGTTGAGCTTTTGTGATAAGCTGTCTCTAATTGGGATGCTGAACCCTTCTGGGACTCTTAGTCTTTTTCTGCATCTTTGGGATTGAGTCTTTGCCACACAAATTAATGCTCAGCTGTCACAAACTATTTTTCACCATCTTAAAAATGCAGCTGAAAATAAAAATAGGTCTTTCAAAAGTAGGTCACACCTAAGATTTGTCTAGCCAACTGTCCCACTTCTGACAGTGCCCAAGAGCAGGAGCACTAGAAATAGAAGCACGGGTAGAATATACAAAAACTTTTTAGGAAGAGAATTGGCCCCTTCTCGTTCTTACTCTTGCCATCAATAATCTTGAGAAATAATGGAATTAATATGTAATTACCTAATGGCCACCTTCAGTACAGCATTCCTGTTCAGAGGAGTTAAATGTGTGCTAAGTAATTGAGACTTGAGCACATGCTTGAAGCCAGTGTGTGGTCAAGTGCTTCCTCAAGTCTGGATCTGGTTTCCTCCTTCTTTTGTTCCTTCCATCTCTGGCTTTTTGCATTCATCTCGCCTGGCAGATACAGCGCCGAATAGGTTGTTGGCCTTCGTAACTCAGCTGCGCTGACTTTTTCATCCCTGCCTCGGTTACAGTTTGCTTTATGTCCTTCCAAGTGTTAGAAAGCACTACCTTTTGGCAACTTCAGAAGTATTACCTCTTGCGAAAATGTTGGACGCTGAACTAAATCGCGTTTTACAGAGAGAGAAAAGCAGTGCAGATGATTCATTGGGTTTTGAGTGGCGTTAGACATCCTGTTCGCGGGAGCGGAGGATAGTTTACCGGTGACTTCAGAGTGTTGGCATGGAGTGAACCTACCCAGCCCCTGGTTTTGAAGACTCAATGTTTTCAATCGAGCACTAAGCAGACCCAAAAGGGAATGCTGTCTTGTCCTTCTTGGCTAGAAGAGGGCTAGGATTTGGTCTCTCGGGTGAGACAAAGGCCAATTTCTGTAATTCCCTAATCCCCACAGCAAATTGCTTTTGTTAAAAGTCAAGAAAAGCCTTTGCAACATTTTTGGCCTCACCATTTGGATCAGGTAACTTTCATCATCACCTGTAGCTAGGAGTTGAAATGGTTTAGTCTCACGTGCCTTTGAGACCACTTTTGCTTTCATTTGAAGTTGCTTCGCAGCTGTGAACATTGTTTCGGTGAATGAATCCTCTAAGCAATCGAGAGAAAATGGAACAGAGGAATGAGTTTGTGCTTAACATGCTACATGGCAAGTCGGGTTTCATTTCCAGCCCTCTTCAGATTGGTGTTATTCTCTTTTTGAGTCTTTTCCTTACCCTTTCTCTTGGAGTTGGATACAGCAGCAATTGTCTGGTTCAATCCTGCATGTGGCCGTGGCTCTCTGCCCAGAGGAGAGGATACTGAAGCCGTACAGATTTGTGACACCGGGTGAAAAACACCGAGGCAGTTACAGCAGCTGTTTGGAACGGTCTGTTACACCTTTCCTAAATAGAGAAAATGAGTCTGTCTTCATTAGAAAAGTTTAGAAGATGTATTTGCTATCACAAGCCAAGCGTGCCAAACTTAAGCTGAGTTTTGGGAACTGCCCACGTTGAGCGTCGTAGTATTGGATGCTCACAGCAGAAAGCTGTCTCTAAGAGTGTAGTTGCCCAAAGTTAGATCTCTCTTCCTTCCGTGGGCAGGGTTTTGGGGGGGAACATGTGCAAACCTCCCCCCTCCTCGCACTCGATCCGGTGTCTGTCCTTGCGTTAGCAGCGTTGTTGCTCGTGGCACCGTCGAGCGTTCCTGGGCCCGTCAGAGGTGCAGCACCTCGCGCTACGTAGGGAAAGCAGCTCCTTCGTGTCTTGGATGATCACGGTATGTTATGTTCTCTTCAAAGCCCATCAAAGCCCTGTTCGTCCCCCCCCTCCCCAAAACAAACACACCCCTCTGCTGGCAGTGAGTGGGCTTTGCTGGAGGGGAGAGCTGATGTGGAGACGGTGTGGCTACCAAGTTGTTTGCTTTTCACAGAGCGGTGAAAAGACCCGTATAGATTTTACTCTGGCAGAAGTGTGCCTTTTGAAAAATAAACAGGTAAAATGTCAGACGTCTATCCTCCAACTTGGCAAGAGCGGAGGTGGAGCAGTCATCGCTTCTCACCCTGTCAACATTGGCAATGGTAGTTGTTTTTTAACAGAAAAAATTCAAGCATAGCAGCTTACAAGGGCCAGTTCTCTGGATTTTTAAGGGATGCCAGCAACACGATCAGACCGTGGGATTTGGGGTGACTTGCATGCAGTGGGGTCCTGCCCGAGGGTGGGGAGCCCTTGCTGTCGGTACCAGGCCGTGCTCCAGAAAATAGGCAGGTCGTGTGGACATCCACTTGAGGTCTTATTCAGCCTTACGCTTTTTAGCTTGCGTTTGTGATAGATACAACCTTCCAACGTTCAATCGATATTGTGAATGCTCCAAATATCAAGAAAAGGATATATCTGGATTTTTATGGCATGCAGAATTTTGGATTTCTGTTCAGAGCATAAACCTCCACAGACATTGGGAGCATTTAGATGAAGGGGTTGTCTCTCTAGTGGGTAGAATATCTTCTGATTGTGTAAAAAAACCCCAAAACAACAAAAAACCACAACCATTTTTTTTAGGACTTGTCTTTTAAAGCTTACAGCGTCTAACGCAAAAGGCCTCCCAAATTTATGCTTGCTGCAAACAGCTTCATTTTATAAGAGCGTGCATATAAAATATATCGATCCTATTTGAAATAGATGTCAAACATTGCAACTTGGTGCTACAGACAGTAAGTAGTATGAGAAGGGAGCAGCGGGGGTGTAAGGGAAGAGCTGCAGGAGGGGTGGGAGTTGTAAAATGTGACTGTAAGAAATCTGAGCACCGTGCATGCGTGTCTTCAGCTAAAATTAACCGCCCAAGCTTCGTGTGCCAGCGTATATATCATCATTTAACTGTAGACCCCTTGAGAAGGAAGAGCAAGCTGGACTCGAGCAGTATACGTTCATGTTAAATATGCCAATAAGTAGTATGACTTTTCAGGTCCCTGCTCGTGGGAGAAGTAAATTTTCCTGTGACCATTATAAAACAGTAAGCGGCTTTCAGCTCCTCGGTAATGGCAGCGGTGCTGTTGAACAGTAACTAACGTCAGCCTCAGAAGTTTGGTTGGTTTTTTTTCCCTTTCTTCTGCAGCTTGCAGCTTCTTAAGATTCTCAGTGGTTTCTCTTCGGAGTAGAAATGTATCACCTTTTCAGATAAGCCCTTTTCTGTTGCTATTCATGTGTGACAGTGGATGTAAATGGGTTTATTTCTTGTATGAGAACTGTGATATTTGAAAATGATGTGGTGTGCGCTTTAGGTAACTTCTTAGAAAATGCTGGAGAAAAAAAAAATAGTACATTTGCTTCTCTTGTTCTCCGAGGTCAATTATATTTTGTTGGCGTGAGATCAAATCAGTTGATTCACTGTGGCCAAATATGACTTGGAACGGGTTTTGCTGATCAGCTCAGCAAACTAAACTCTATTTCACTTTTGGATATGCAAAGGAATTGATGCAGGTGCGAATGTAAGCTCATTTCTATTCAGGACTTAAAATGTTTTGCAAGGGGGAATAAGAGAGCGGCCACCTGCTTGGCTCAGTGTGCGGTTCCAGCTTGCAGGGGATTTGTCTACGGCAAACGTGTATAATGGGAGTATTGAGAGCAGAGCTTGCTGGATACCAGCACAATTGCCGACCTTGCTTCACCTTCTAGCTGGTGTGCAGGGAAACGTTGCTTTGGGATGAAATCCTTACCCCTCCGTATAGGCAGCGCCTGTCGGTGACGGGGTTCAGAAACTGTGCAATTGAGGGGAGACAAGGAAAATATCTCTTTTCTCCTCTCTTAGGTGCAATGTAGTAGAATATTCAGTAGGGTAAGAGTAAGAAAGGAGTTGGCTAGGCAATTTAAAGCGTATTACTTGTTGAGCATCCACCAAGGATTTGCTTTACACAGACTCGGGGCAGCGGTGCCTGCCCTGAAGCGTGGACAACCGAAGGCTCTGTTACTGGAAGGGCTGGCGAGCACGCGAAAATTTACGCGCATGCTTGGCTGTACGTGCTGTGAGTCAGCCCGTTGCTTTTCAGTAGTAGTCATAGGCATGAGAATAGCTCTCCCCAGTCGAGAGTAAGGCGTTAAAGAGAGAGAAATAAATAGTCCCGGTGGTGTTTGTTTAAATGACCCATTTCTCTATTTAACTTCCACAGGGTAGTTAATGTACGTGTGTCCGGTAAAATGTAATATTCAGCAGAATACCTCCCACCAACTGACTAATAATTTAAAGCTGTTCCAACAAACACTTGCACGTGTGAGGAGAAGAAATCATTTTGCTTAGTTCCACTTAATAAATAATGAAAAAAGCAGAGTACCTCCGTCTCCCCAGAGAAGTGGGAGCCAAGACCGCAGTTTGTTGCAGCTGCGTTCTCAATAGTCGAGGGTGCTTGGGAAGTTCCAGCACTTTAGATAATTGATGGTATTTTACACGTATCATATTTGATACTAATTAGTAGCTGATTATCATGACAACTGTTTTTAGGGGGTTGCAAATGTGTGCATTCCTTTCAGGAAGGTCATTTTACTGCCTCACCTGCCTACCAGAAGGAGTCCACCTGCAATCCGGTCCATCATCATCACCGCCTCGGACTTGGAGTTTCTGGTGGTTTCCTCTCTTTTTGCTAGTAGCGGTGCCAAGATTCCGGTAGGGTGGAATAAAGAAGCCCCCAGGCTCCCATCCTGACTTCCAGGGTGCTTCCAGTAGCCCTGAGCCGAGAGGAGAGAGATGCAGCCCACGGCTGGTGCGTCCGCGCCGACTTGCCCACCGACCGCCCACCCCTCGCGCGGCGTCCGCCTCCCCGAGCTGCGCGTCGCTGGGGGCTGGCGGGCTTGCCTGAGGGTGGCGGGTTTTTCTTTTCGCTTTGGGTTCTGCCCTCTACGCAACTGAAGCCGTATTCTTAAAAAGAAGGAGCAGATAGAGCCCTTTCCTCAAAGCCCACTAATAAGCCCTTTTATTTCATATGGGAAAATGTGGGCGCAGAGTATATGGTATTCTGTGCCCTGCTTTTTCAGCTTTTTTTTTTTTTTTTGTTTTAATTCTTCCTTCTCTCTTGCAAGAGCTTACATTGGTGGGAAAAAAAAAAAAAACCCAAACAGTCTTTTGGATAGCAGCACAAAGCTTTACTCGTTCTAAAAGAGCCAGTACTATCCTTTTAGTGGGATTTGTGTCATGGTGCAGATACAGACTTCCCACGGGATTTAGGAAGTGCATGGGGGCAAGCAAGGCCACAAATTGTAGGAAATCTCTGATAAAAGGTCTGTGACAAATGCTGTTAAACTTCATAGGTTTGTGTATTTTTATTTTTTTTTACCACGTGCTTCTTAGTTGTCCTTTTGCCAGGAACTCGGCAAAATATCAGCCATGTTATTGTCAGGGCCATAATATCTACGCTCCTTTAAAATAGCTGTTATCCTCGGGGTGCTCCCTTGGAGCCACAGATACTTTTCCAGCTAAGCCTTTAGCTTTAGCTATTTACCTCTGGGCTTTGCAGTGTGATATCTGTTAATAGGATCGTTGTACTGGTGTGTAGCACGGATCAGCATGAGGCTGCAGTTAATGTTACCAGTCAAAAATTGTGATTTCATGACTGCATGTGTAAACCCAGTTATACTGGGGAGCAATGAGTATCTGATGGGCTTCCCCCCCCATAGCATTGTAACAACTGCAAGCTTTCCCATTATGATCGTCTCAATATGTTGTGTCTATTTTTAGGTTTCAGGGATTTTTTTTTTTCCCTGTGAACTTCTGTAGCCAGTGTGGCTTGGTTAGCAGCAACACAGGCATCGCATTGTAATGGGTGTTCTGATGGAGTTCATCGATGTGACTAACCCTGCTATTCACTCATGAAAAAAAGCCTTGCTCTGCTCTAATTATGCTACATGATGTCAAAAAGATACTCTTCAGCTGTTACCGAAGTCACGAGAGGCTGATTCACAATAATTATTGGAAGAAAACCATCGGAGTCTGATTAGTTAGGAACTGTCATGGTGAGGGAGGGAAGGAAAGGTTTGACAATGTACTTGGGCATTTATTATAATCAGATTTTTTTTTTTTTGGTAGAAATGAGTAACAAGGAAAAGGTTCAGACATGTTTTCTACTTGCATAGAAGAGGGAAATTCTTTTCAAGTAGTTTTGTGTGAACCCTTTCCTTTTCATAATGAGTGTATTTCAGAATGCCAATGGGGAGGCAAAAACCATTGGGTGGCTCTTGGTTCCCGTTTAAATGGGACTGAATTCCATTTAAAGGAGGCCCTGGAGTGCATGATAATACCTGACACCTTAACCTAATTGCAGCTCCATGGATATACTGGGTCTCTTTCATGATCTCTAAAGGGTCTTCCTGGATTCATCGCTCTCGTGACTTTATTCCCACTCTGTTTCCCGGGTTTGCCCAACTACGGGAACAGAGGCATGTGGTCCTACAGATGCCGTGTTTGGCCCTACCTGCCAGCAGATCCAGAAGAACCTGCCCACCAGCACGTCTGAGCACCCGGGCATCGGCCTATTGCCTCCAAAATGGGGTCTGGAGAAAGGAGTGCTGTGATTCGAGGCGCCAGCTTCAGACTGTTATGGCAGGCTGGGCAAGCTCTCGTTTATTTGGCTTTTTGGTTGATTTTTTTCAAGGTTAAAAAGACTTCGAAGTGGACAGGAGCTTCAGGGTTCTCGCTCTTTACTGGTCAGCACATTCGCCAGCCCTCCCCAAGTGCTTAGCGGTGGCTATGTGGTCTCGAAAAACAAGCTGTTCTGCAAAAGGCACATTTTCAATTATTCAATCATTCGATATTCTGCTAATTCAGTATTCAATATTTGGATATTGACCACCTCGGGTGGTGTGGGGTGTGCGCTGGGTGTGACAGATGTGCTCTCTCAGTACAGTCAGAAATGTTACGCGAGACTCAGTGACAGTGATGGGAAAGTGCGGAAGTCTTCTAGCTGGAAAGCAAAATTTCTCTGCCCTTCAGACCCTTCTCTCATCTGAAACGTGCTTTAAACAAGCAGGTATAATGCGAAGGAAAGGGGAGGGGGGAGAAACCCCACTGAATTTCAAAATGCAGTGTTCTTGCTCGTTGGAGACTTACTGATTTTTCAGGCCTTTTTCTCTGCAGACAACTTTCAGAAGCTTTGGGACTTGAGGGGTTTTGCTCAAAACTCTCCTACTTTGTGCAATAGTGTTTTAGTTATGACTCATAATGTGCCGAGTATTTCCAAAATCAATATTTACCTGTAACACTCTTAATTCAAACCTGATGGATTGGGGGGGGGGGGGGGGGGGGGGG
>JAVJGG010000021.1:25493399-25507060 GCA_035590195.1 Aviceda cuculoides | reverse complement strand
CCCCCCCCCCCCCCCCCCCCCCCCCCCCCCCCCCCCCCCCCCCCCCCCCCCCCCCCCCCCCCCCCCCCCCCAAGAGAGAAGAAAAAAATCTTTCACATTTGTTTTCAATTTGTTCCCAGATAGTTGGATTCCTAAGATCATAGACTACAGAGAAAAAAAAAAACAAACTGCTGAACAGCTGAGTCCACCTTTAACAAAAGCCAGAACTTGGACCCGAGTTAACCATTAAACTGACTGGTCTCAGGCACAAAGACCTGCTCATGGTGATAATACCCAAATCATGTTGTTCACTTGATTTTAACTAAAATAATGAAGCTGCCTCCAATGATTTTCATACTGTGTGAAATCGCTGTAAAGTTTTAGTAGCCCGTACTGGTATATATAATAAGGCAGTATCTGGTTGGTTGTAGCGGGTCAGGTACTTCATATCGTGAGATTCTGTATTTTTTAATTAGGCCACTGTTCAGGTAATTTTCGTGTGAATATTCAAACATGTGACTTCGTAACCTGTTTGCTGAAAATACCTGAGGAACACTTAAAATTAATGTGCAGACATCGGCGTGTATGAATAGAAAGTTTCTCAGCAGTGTTTTCCTTGTTCTTTTGTTATGGTTTTCCCAATTATTTACCTGGTTTTGAACACTTGAAAACACTATGTGCTTTGAAACATTTTTCACGTGTCTAGAAATAGCAACCATTGTACACTTATATTTGTTTCACTTGTTTGTGTGGAAAAGGAAAAGAAACATTAGGAATCGTATTTGTGTAGTACATTACAAAGACTCGCAACAAACAGGTTTTGAAAACATCCTGGAAAGTTTCCATAATTAGCGTAATATATGCCATAAAAATGAGCAGTGACCATAAAGAGGTACTACAATAAGCCTGGATAATACTGCATCCATAAGAACGCTTCACAGCTCGTAAATATACAGCCCAGTCAGTTAAAAAAAAAGATAAAATTGCATGTTATGCATATTGCAAAATAATGTGGTAGAATAAAGTTTTTGAGAAGTACAGATTTGTTATGAGTATATATGTATTTTTCTGCAAAAGACTTTCCTAATCAAGTGGTTGAATGTAATCATATTCCACACCTTTAAATACCCCAGAAACAAATATTTTCTCCATACTGGTATGCGTTATGGATGCATTTAATGGAATATTTTATACTGAGCATAAAAGCTCTCTTTGCAGTTTGGCTACCAAACACAGGCACTGACTTTAGCACGCGAAGTAGGGGCTACAAGAATAATTTGCCAACAGAGAGAGTTTTTCTAGGTGGTGTTGGAGACAGTGAATTGGGCAGCGGGTATTTGGGAGTATTTCAAGCTGTCTCCTTCACCAGGAGGATTTCTTAAGGGAGTTAGGGGCTGCTTTGATGCGGTTCTGTTGATTATTTCCAGGGTACGCATGTAAGATCTAGGGTTCCTGGATGCAGTAGGAGTTGGTGCAGTAGGAAACCGCTATGAAATAACAGTTTTGCAATGCCAGCCACGCGTTCTCACGCTGGTATTTGACTTAAAAATCAATCCCAGCGAGCTCTCAAGGTCTTGCTGATGCTGTAATTTCAGGTTCTGCCAGGAGGGGTCTGCTCTGCTTTGTCCTCTGCTCTGTGGTGTCTTAACTCCAAGGCTGATCCAAGTATTTGCTTGATTGCATGATGATCGGCACCGTGGAAATAAGCCAGGCTGGAACCGATGCATCAAAGAATAATCTTGTATTTGCTGAAAGTCCTTCTATGATAAACTAGAACATTGGTCACAGCCCTCCCATTAAAACAAACTTAGCTCTTGTGTCTGCTGAGTTGCTTGTCGGCGAAATCTCAGTGACGGTGTAGGGGCGCGCGTGGACCCTTGCGCTTGGGAAGTAAGTAGTTTTCAACCTGTTCCCTGATTTGTCTTTACTTGTGGATAAGCAAGCTAGAACCGTGTGGCAGAAAAATAAGTGAAGTCAATCCTAGTTCCTTGAAGTTATTGGATCTTTAAAAATATCTTCCTGTTGTGGAAAATGTTTTCTTGTAAAAGGAGCTAAGGAACACAATGTCTGCTTTGTGCCAAGTGTGGAGTTTGTTGGGTTTTTTTTTTCCCCTTTTTTGGTCAGCTAGGGAAGTCACTCGTGTGTACTCAGCGTTTTATTTCATTGAGATGTTTTTCAGCTCTGTTTTTTTCATGGAGGTGTTCCAGCGAGTTTTTCTGTTCAAGTCCGTGACACTGTTGGCATAGGAAAGGCACATCCCGCTGCTCTGAAGATGGAAGTAGAGGATAAATGATGGAAAATAGGGACATATGTTTCAGATTTGGGGAAATTTGTTCATTGCTGCTACCAGTAGTGTTTTACAGGTTTAAAAAAAAAACACAAATGAAAACTTTATAACCAAAATAACTCTAGTCAAAATATCTGTTCTTCATTTTATCATATTAATGTGGAAACAGCAAACGCAAGAGGAGCATGAGATTACAATCCTTGTATTAGCTCCAGGTTCCTCCATCCCACGTGGCAAGTATTTGCCTCTTAGACTAGCGGTTGCCTTTTGACTCCCATGAAGGAGAAGGACACAAGCCTTGCGTTTTCAATGCGCTGCTGAAGGTGCTTCTGAAATTAGTAGCCGTGGCTATGCTCGGCGATATTGGTAATTTAAAGGATCTGCGTTGATATACGACGATATGGGGGGTTGCGTAGCTCAGGGGTGGGGTGGTGGAGGGGGAACGGCTCTAAACCCATGTTTTAGTTTAACAAAGTTTTGCCAGCAGAATCCAATTTTAGCTGCCATCTGCTTCCTTAAGGCTGGGGCTAGAAAACTTCATAGTTTTCTAGGCCCCCTCTCCTGGTCCTCTTCTCTTTCCGCGGTCTGTAGGTGTGAAGGAAGGCGGTAGATCCTGGGAGAGCTTTCCCCGGGCTTCTGGGGGCTGAATACTCTTGTGCAGACATTTGCCTCCAGGTCAGTGATTCACCCACTCGTGGGAGGCATTCGTCACCAGCAGAGTGCTTTAATTTAAAAAAAGAAAAAAAAAAAAAAACCCAAAACCACAACCCCAGTACGTGGTGGTTTGTAGGGACTGGGGGGGATTGGCATGGGTCGTGCTCTAGAAAGCACGTTGAGTCTGCTCCTGCTTACTGATGGGCTGAATTGGGATGAGTGTATTTCTAATATGCCGGGCACTCTTGAGAGCAGGGGTGAACCTTAATATTTGTCTGGGTATTTAAAAGGTAAATTCCTGATACTTAGTTGTTTTTACTTTATTTCTTTGGAATATAACTAGATCATGAAAAAAAAAGTCTTAAGTTTTGTCCTATAAGAAGAACGAGAACCTTTGTTTAATTCATAAGCAGAAATTCCTAATCAAGTATTTTTCCTTCTTTTTGATAACCTAGCATGAAAAGATTTTATAAGTTCTCTGGTGATCTTAGATAAGTTGTGCTAGCATGTGGTGAGCAGTACTTAATGCATATTAGAGATTTTGACTGCTTTGTTTGCTTAGTTTTCAGATAATACGTTTTAAAATAAATCCCAACAGTTAGAAGTTTGTATGAGAGGTTAAAATCAATGTAATAGGTCTATTTAGCCTGTGAGATGGAATTTATTAGAATTGGTAGATTTTTAAGACCCTTAAAGGCTTGTTGAGTACTATAACAGAGGAGTTTTCTCAGAATGAAATTGCTATGTGGCTGATATCTACCAGCAGTGATTCTTGGAGAAGAATCTTTAGGATTTGTCAATAACAGATATAAAGAAGAAATCTCAAAGGGAAAATGCAAAAAAATACTTGGAGGAAGTTGAAATCTCTTCTACACTCTTGTTACTGCCATAGAACATTTAGCTGACCGCCTGATGATCCATTCAAGCTGTAACATGTTCAGGAGTTTACTATCATCTTCTGCGAGTTTTCATGTTGGATTTCTGAAAAAAAGAAAAAGCCATGCTGTAGTAAGCCGAGTGCTTGATCTGCACAGTGCCTTGCATTTGAATGTTGTGGTCTTAAAAAAGCAGTGATCTTAAATCAGCTTCTCAGATACTGAGAGAAACAAAGACCTCTCATTTTGAGGTTTGATGCTATAAGTAACAATTTCTTTTTGTTTATCTTTCTCCTAACAGATTTATACGGATTGGGCTAATCACTATCTAGCAAAATCTGGTCACAAGAGATTGATAAAGGATCTACAGCAAGATGTGACTGATGGAGTTTTATTAGCTGAAATAATCCAGGTTGTAGGTGAGTGACTTTCTCTTTCTGTACCAGGTATCCACCAGGTCTCTCATAAATTTACTGTCTTTATCTTCTACATAAACACAGGGCAGGGGGGAGGAAATCCATCAAACTGCATGGAATTACATAGATAATTTTCCTTCAGAGACTTTGCTAATTAATTTGATAAAGCCTTGTCTTAAAGCATAGTGGAAAAATATTTAAAGTTGCTGATAAGATCTCCTGACACAGCAATATCACTCCGCACAGCTGAATGTTAAAAAAGCAAGCGATGAGGGATTTTTTTCTGCTAGGATGCCGTTAGCCTTCACTATCTGTCTGATACGTTTTGGGGATTGGTCTGAACATAATTCACAGTGATACTGGCCTACCGTGTTGAGCCTCCTGCTTTCAGTTGGAATTGAAAAACCCGTATGTACAGCTAGGAAAGGAGAAGGGGCATAATTTTTATGTGGCAGCAAAAATCCTTTGTAATGAGTTTTCAAATTAGGAAAATCATTTATCATTAGGACAAATCTCATATAGGCTCAGTTCTACAAAGCCTTTAGTTCCCTCAGTTTGCACTAATATTTGTAGATAATGAAGGTTCTGAACAATTTTCTGCATTGACCCGATGTAAAGCTACATATTCTCCCTCTTCCCTTGGGCCTGGATCCTTCATTAGTTCCTTCAGAGGCTCATCCATCTGGTACTTGGGATGCCACAAAACACATGCATGGGCCAATGGAGATTGATGGAATGGGAAAGCCTGCTAATGGGAATTAGGACAACTATTGTCAGAAGCAAACTGACAGATTTGAGATGCAAATTGAGATGATGGCGGTGAAGTGACAAGACATCAGCGCATGCATATTTATATGTGTTTAGATGCTGTAAACGAGCTAGTTCCTTGATTCACGGTACAAATCCGCAAGCCCTGTTCTCTCTGAAATTGCGAGGCATCATTCCAAAGACTGCACCGGAGCTGCACGGGAACACATCCAAACAGATTTGGTCTCTGGTGTAGAGCAACGTTCTGTCCCAGTAGCGTCCTACAGACCCGCCGTGCAGCTCCAGACGGATAAAAACCGGCCGTGAATTGATTGTGTGTTGACAGGTATTCACTACGAAGCACACTTCATTCTGTATCTGTTTCCTTACGTGTGTCTAAGAGCAAAAAAGTTTGGAAACCCAGGAACAGTTAGCTGTTGATGCCTTTCCTACATAGCTAACTACCCTGTGTTAGTGCTGTTGTAGAAAACTGCGCGAGAACCTGATTGTACCAAATATTTAAATGTAGTTGTTCGAGTATTGACTTCTGAAAACTCTTATGGGATGAAATTACTCCCTCTAGAATAGGCAGAAATAATTTTGCTTTGATACACCTGATTGGGTTTTTAGCCATTATTAGAGCTGCCTTTTGGCTAATATTGAAGATTAGGGCTGCGAGCTTTCAAAAGTTCAAGGACAAGTGAAGGATGTCATTTTCAGAGAATGTTTTCCATGTGAAAGTAAGTTTGCCGTTTAAATGTTCGCAGTTTAATCCTCCCAATTAACAGTGAAGAGTAAGTAATTCGTATCTGCTGTGTATGGCCTGAGGCACGCTGCATCTCATTGTCACAAAGATGGTGATAACTTTCACACCCAGAAGCAGCTTTCACTGTAGCCTGCAAAATGCAAGCTTTTTTTTCTAACGAACAAGACTGCATACTAAGAAAGCTTCTATATGCGGCGTCGGAGAGGTTTTTCTTTTTTATGTTATGGTGTGCTATGTGTAAAAGCAGCCATAAAGATCCTTCCTTCTTTTTGTCATGTGCCTGGAGTATCTGGAGATTATCCAGAGTCATTGAAAACTATTCGGGTTCAATTATTAGTGATACAATTTTCCTTTGTGTTCACCATCTGAGATTTACATCACAGATGTTGAGTCTTGAAATACTACTTAATATCCAAAACTGGAAAAAGAATGAAAGTGGTGGGGGTTTTTTGGTTTTGTTTTAATAAATACTCCATAAGAGCTAATGATTCTACACAGGCAGTGATTGCAATCCTTTTTGCTTATCTTTCTGAACTGAAATAGCTATATATTTGGGAAAAGGAAAATTTAAAATCAGTAAGAACTAGGTAGTTCTTTTACCTTAGCATCCAGGCACGGAGCAAATCTAAGAAGACATGAAACCAAGCATCACTGCGTTTGACTGCAGGGGATATAATCTTCAGATTTCAGAACCTCTAATGATAATATGGAAGCGTTATATGATGACAATTTTTTTCTATTCTCAAGTCAATTAAAATGCATTCATAGCATTCTGGTTCATTTCTATTGAAAATTTATGAGCCTGTGAAAGCATATGTAAGTAATACATGCCTTAGTAATGCCATATAAACATAGTAGCTATATTTAAATTAATGAATGCCGGTATACTGGGTCTGTGCATGCTCTGAAATTGGTGATACATCAAATTGTCAGTTGGTTCTCTGGGAGAACCTTCACTTTTCAAGACTTAGAATCTATGTTAGAATTAAACTTTAACTCAGTCCAGTAGGACTTTTCCTACTGATGCCTACGATATTTTGTGAATTATTTCAATCGATCGGATACAGCCAAAGTCAGATCAGATACAAAAGCTGTGGCTTTGTAAACAGGGATGCAGATGTCGTGTTAATGTTAAATACTTATTCAGCTAAATAAAAATCGTTTCAGTAAGAAATAAATGTGCACATCAGCGTTGTGTTGGGCAATCAAGTACACCGTTATAGGAGGTGACGGGCACATTGTTTAGTGCAGCTGCTTTGGATATGCCAAGATAGTCTTACAGGTATACCTAAAAATTCTGGATAACTTGTGTTCTGATTGAAATTAATTGCACTGACTTAAACAGAATAGATCTTTGCTCTAATTTTAAAAGTCATCTGCAATTACTCCAGATAACTTTTCCAGTTCAAATTCATACTGTGATTTATCTCACTATAGCTTTTGTCTGCTATAGTATTACATTTATATTATAGTATTACATTTGCAGGCGAAGATTACAGGTTTTTGTTTCAAACCAGAGTTTTGGGATCAAGCCTAGCAGTACTCTCTAGTGATAACTCCTATCGTGTTTCGGGTGGGACATTACACAAAGGTTCGTTTTGCTAATATTTGAGTGGCTGTTCAGTTAAAAGCTGCAGGTGGCAATTCCTACACAAATGTAGGAATTACATGGAGCAATATTCACTCACACCTTCAAGAAGAAGTACTCTAATGTCCAAGGGTATGCCTAAAGTACTGAATAATGCAGAATAGCTGCTAAGGTTGTAACAGAGGGCTTAATTCATTATTAAGTGCATGGACTTACTTTATGGATGGTTAAACCATCCATACGTAGCTAGTTTTGTTCTGTGTAATGCTTATTGAAACACTTCTGATCTGTTCTAATTGTAATTTTTCGCACACTCGATGGAATGTCATTTGCGGAAGATTTTTTTTCACCAGGAATGCGTACTGTGCCTATGTAAACGGGACACTGACAGCTGACTGGGCAATACATTTAAGGAATTCTTTGCACGTTTTGATGCTGGAGTTTCTTTTTCACCTGTGTTTTCATATAATTTTGGCTTGGAGTTTCATAATATGCCTCCTGTCAAAATACATAAACCCAACTATTCTTTTAGGTACCATTTTTCAAGCTTTGATTCAGATCCATCTAATTGAAAGCACGGTGTCACTCATTGCTGCTTTCATTATAGGGCACAGCTGGTTTCTACTGTCTACCTTAGTACACCCCACAATCTGTGTATAAATTGGAAAAGTTTCCAAGCACTTAAAAGCATTGGAACCAAATTCACTGTATTTACAGTGACAGAAAAAAACCCCAGGTGATGGGGGAAGCTCTGCGGCCTTGCAGTCAGTTTGGGAAAAATCCCCTGCATTTCACACTTCTGGGGCTGTGAATTCACATCTTGCTCCAGGCGTAGATAGAATTTAAAGCCTTTACGCTTGCCTGTGCCTTCCAGTTTATGCCCAGTGATGTGGTATCCTTATGTGGCCAACAGAAGCAGGAGCTGCGCGTTGCCCATTTATCTCGGCCAGAAAGCTGTGCTTTTGCAGAAAGCAAAAAATCGGACGCGGTTCCAAGGTCCCCCAGCGTTCAGTGACTTGTGCCACGAACTGTTACCGTCACGCCGCCTGCGGGCGCGCCACGTCGTTATCTCGTTGGCTGCTATCTCTTTCTTTCCAGTCATCTCCACGAGACGGGGGCAACTTGCCTCGTACCTGCTGCGAGGGCTGTTCCTTGGGGCTAGGGGCACGGGTCAAAGAGAGGGTCCGGCTTATGGCCGAGGAACGGGAGCGTCGAAACAACGGCCTGGTGAATCGGGCAGATTCCTGCTAAGTGCCAAACACGCCTGCGGGCCACCTTGTTGCACCTCCCCAGCCCAGGTTGAGTATCGGATGTCTTGCCCTGCTGGGTTCAATAGAGAGGGACCAGTTGAAGTTCAACCCGGCTGCCGGTTTGCCCCGCCACCAGCTTTTCTGGTTGCTCTCTATTCCACCCGCTTTTCGTAGCGCTTGCAACAGCGAAGGGCTGATAATTGCATTCGTCTAATGAAAGGAAGACCCAAGAGTCGTAGGTGAGTTGGGAGGGGGTTAGAGGGTGTAAAGGTAGGGCATAAACCTGCCCCAGGGAAAAGGGATTGCCTGGGGTAAGCAGAAATAGCACCTGGTGGACCAGAAACTCCAGTTCTTGTTACTCTTCTGGGGACCACCAACTATTTCTGGTCATCTACATCCAAAATCACCTGTAGCAGAGAAGGCCAACACCATGGAAGGAAGTGATGAATAACTGGGAAGTGATGAAGAATCATCAACTGGTAGACAAAAACCTGCAGGTTCACAAGTGGGAGGGGAAGTTGCCTTGGTTTAATATAGTTTTTCAGAGCAAGTAAAAGCAACTGTTAAAAAAAAAAAAAAAACAGAGCACAAGAAAATGCAAGAAACTGATAGTAAGGAAATAAAGAAGCTACAAATCCATTATCAGAAGAGTACAAGGATAGCCAATGATATCTTGTAAACTGATGGAAAGGTATGAGGACAAAAAGAATGATTTTTAGATGAGAATAGTAATATTATTAACCACAGTGTAAAAAAGGAAGCACATAAAGAGGTAGCATCCCAAATAGTTGGTGTGTTGGATGTAAATTTCTCCTGACAGAAAAATTTAAGGTGCCTTACATCTTGGTTTGCCATTAATTTTCCCATGTTACAGAACAGTGTATTTGTGAGGTTTATGGGGTTTATGGGGTTAACCTTTAGGGTACAGCTCTAGAACCAAGCTTGCACTCCAAGCCTGTAGCAATACCTGCAAAGTGTAGAAGTGTTGAGTAAATATTTTGGTTCTACATTTGCATACTACAAAAAAAACTTAGAAAAAGTCAAATGCTGTATTGCAGCAGAATCTTGGGAACAAGTTACGAACAGTTTAGGCAGTTTCGGGTAGGTGAGTCTAGGTAGTTTGCATACAAGAGCTTAAAATGAGCCAGGTAACGAGCTTTATGGTTTGCTAACATTGGTTTTAAATACATCGTGTAACATTTCGGGAGTTCTACAGGACTAGGGGAAACACTACTCTTTTTTTTTTTTTTTTTGAGGAAAATAAACAGATAAAAGTCTGATAGACCACTCCGGGGAACAGTACGGTGGATTTAGCTGCAGTTTTTTTCATAGTAACATCAATTCTTAAATGTATTACTGTGGCATAAAGGTGTGTACTGGGACACCTCGTCGTGTAAAAAGGGGAATACCAGGCAAGAGTGAGGTTACGTTACTTCTTTGTTTGCCATTGTTATGATTGCTATTGGAATATTGTGCCAAATTCTATATTCCTAACCAAAGAACAACAGGAAATGGGGTGGGTTTCTGAGTGATGCCTTGAGAATATGGGACTGGTAGAAAATACAGCTTTTAATATAAGAATTGATGGGAGGCGAATCTGTTCAGTTCATCAAGCAGGATGTGAACGTCCACCTTCCAGTGGAAAAGATGTGGGAAACCAAACTTTGATTATAACTGGTTCTTCAGTCTAGCACAAAAAAGGCATTTCAAAGTCTGATACTGAAACATGAAACTGAGCAAACTAAGACTCTAAGGCCAACGTTTAACCATCTCAACAACTTAATTATTTTACTTGGGACTCTAAAGATTGAGACTATATCTTTTTCTGTAAGTAGGGTTGCATGTAAGCTATGGACAAGAAGCTTGAAAAGTAGTCTCGTGATTTGTGCTTTTGAAAAAATTAATAAAAATATGAGAGTTATTGATCATAAATTTCCTGTTTAGATTTAAAACCTATATTTACTCTACAAGCAATTCAGTTGACATGCAAACATCTATACATACGTAGTGTTCACTTTTCTACCTAGCAGTGATTCAGTTTCCAGAGTTTAAATCTCTTTTGTAGTTCAAATGAGTTACCCGTCACTGTGCAAGACGTTGTCAGACCAGCTGTTTTCTGCCCCCAGCTGTCTCTGCAGGCACGACCCACTAGAAAACTCTGGCTGCTTTTTTTCTTTTTTTTTTTTTTTTTTTATGGGTCTCAGTGTTTCACGGATTCACTTTGACTGGACAACTACAATCTGAAACCCCTTTATTTAGCTAGCAGCAAGTGCTCTGGAAATAATTGGAATACATGTCCTCGGTATAGTTTTTTGCTTTATTTTCTCTTTTTTGCTTTTCAGCAAATGAAAAGATTGAAGACATCAATGGCTGCCCCAAAAATAGGTCTCAAATGGTAAGTAGTGAAGTGGTCTGTTGTTTGTGTGTACCTGGTTGAGTATCGAGTAAGAGTGTGTGACTTCAATGTCTGAGACTTTTAATAACAATTCTTAATTAGTTTTTCACAGTAGTAAAAGCAAAGGTGTAATCTGAAGAACATAAATATTACAGGTTTTGCCCTGTTGTACTCCACAGGAGTTGAATTAGGCCTTGTCATTTGTCACATACTTACAATCGATATTGTTCTTGCATTGGTGTTTTACATTTCTGAAATATCACATTGTTAAACAGGAACGTATAACAATAAAATGTTTCTGTATAGACAGTAGGATTGCAAGAGCAAAACTAGATATTTATTTTAAAGTTGGATTAAGAGTTCCTATATCCTTTGAAAAGAAACAAAACAAATGAGCAAAATGCACTAAATGAAAAAATTTCAAACTGCAAACTTCAAGGAGCTTCATGTATGCAACTTGCGTTTGATAATTTCTAATCTGTAGAAGTTGTTCTGTATCCTGCTTATATATAATATTTAAAACTGAAGAACCAAAAATTAAAAGCATGTAGTACCTCAAGAGTATGTCTGCTATGAGTATTGGTGAAGCTGAAATTATAGGCAGAACTTTACTGAGAAGAGAAATAGTAAGAAACTGATTTTTAAAATGCATCCTAGGAGAGGAGTGTTTAAAGTTTATGCTACTTTAAAGAAGGTTATTTCCTTCTGTATCTTGGAAAAAACCCTCATTTTACAATATAAATTCTAAAACGTCCCCTTTGCATTACAAATGAGCACTTTGATACATGAATATCTGTTCTGAAGCTATTTTAATATTTTTCTTTTTTGTGACCCTGTTCCCAACTGCCCCTGCCTCCACAACTGCAACTTGAACACAACCACTCACGTAGTTAAATGAAAGATTAAAGATTTGATGAGAGTTTGCTATCTTGAGTCAGAAACCACACTGCGTTCTGCTATTCTGTTTTGGCTTTTTCGTTGTTTCTTGGAAGTTATCAATCTTGCTTAATCCCTTGGAGCAGGCGCTCTGTAAGAAGCAAGCCATGTAAAAAGTTTGTCGTTGCTACTTATTACTGTTTCAAAGAGGTTGGTTGCTATTCTTGCTGTAGCCGCAGCAGCTGTCTAGAGTATAAATAATTGAGGAAGTTCTCACAATTACTATAATTTAATGTTCCACAAGTGCATCAGAAGAACTGAATTTCATTCAGGACTGGAGTCTATAACAAATTCCAGGACGCCGTAGCTACAAGTCCCTTTAAGTCGTTATTCTCAACGCAGGCAGAGCGTCGTTCTGTTGGATAGTGGCGCGCCCGCCGTAGGTCGCTCCGTGCAGTCGGATGTGTTCGTAACCGGAGGCGTGCGGGGGGCGCGGGCTGCGTCGGGCGCTGTGGAGAGCGCTGGGAAGAAGCGGTTGCTCTGCTCTTCCTCCCCCGAAGCTCTCCTTTTTATTCCAGTTGCTCGTTCGGGGCAGTGGAGTGAGTGGGACCGTGTCCCCCGTTCAGGAGACCGAGCGCGTCGCTCGCAGCCAGGCATCCCCAGCGGTTTTCCTCACGTGAGAAAAATGAGGATTATGCCAATAGCCTGCTTTTATTGAGTGTGCGTGCTTGGAGAGCTCTTTGGCAGCTTACAGTAAAGATACTAAGGCAAGAACATACGGATCTTCACAGAGGTGGTGTTCACACAGTTGCTTGCAGTGTTTAAGGAGAGGAGCCTTCTCCAGGCACCCTGTGTTCTAGGAAAAACGCATATGCTACAGTGTTCTGGGGTTTGGGTGGGGTTTTTTTGGGGGGGTGGTCATGCGTTGGGGTTTTTTTATTATTATTTGGTTTTTTTGGTTTGGGTTGGTTTTTTGGTTTTCTTTTTTTGAAGATATGGTAGTCTTCCTCCTTTGCATTTTAGCACTTTCCTCTTACTACAGCTTACAGCCGTTCTCCAGAGTGTGGGAACTGGTGCTTGGTAATTCTGATTCAGAGAGGTGGCAGAGGCAAGGCTACCCAGTCAGTTCAAACACTCAACCAGGTGGTGTCTAGTCTTATTTTTTCAAATGTCTCTTCCAGTTACAGGTGTCCATATCTATATTGTAGTGTCTGTAGGGTGGGCACCACAGATGAGTAGATTGGGGAGGGGAGGTACCGGAAACGAAGATTTAACTTTGCTCAGCAAATAGAAATACAACAGAGCTTAGAGGGAAGCCTTTTACCATCACCTTTCCCCCCGTGGGCAGTTAGCTTGTTTGTAGAGTCGCGACGCAATGAGGAGAGACACGCGTGAATTGTGAAAAGCCAGCCCGCGTCCAGCCAGACGTGTCAGCTTCGAAAGCTGGAGCAAATCCGTGTCTTCCCAGCCTGTTACAGGGGGTGTGAAAGCAAAGTGCGTCTGCTTCCATGTGGCACAGCCCTAAGCCAGCGAAGCTCGCCGAACCTTAGCGAGCTCAGCACGGAGCCGGATCAGGTCTCTCCGCATAGTTGTTCCCATCGCTACGGTGTTGGAGAGCATCATACGTATCTGCCCAAATTGAGCGTTAGAGACAGCTTGGGTTTGTCAGGCTCGAAGCCAGTGCTAATAAGCCTTGTCAAATTTAGGAAGTTTAGCACTGCAGAACCATTTGGGACCGTCAGTGCTTATCAACCTAGTCCCAATGCCAGAAATGCCATGGCAAGGACCCCCCCCCCCCCAGCTCTATGAAAAATGGCTTAAGTGAGAA
>JAVJGG010000021.1:25399814-25493299 GCA_035590195.1 Aviceda cuculoides | reverse complement strand
ACTGAACTCAAAACACAGCACTGTACCAGCTACTAGGAAGACAATTAACTCTATCCCAGCTGAAACCAGGACAGTGATTTTAAGTAAAGAAAAAGCAGATAAACAGTGCTGCATGAAGCAGTTAGGAATCAATTTTCAATCTGAAAATTGACAATGAATACTAATTTCTGCACGTGAGCAGCTGAAGGCTCAGGGGCAGTGTTTTCCCTGTGAGTGCTCAGAACATATGTACTCCCAGTGCAATCAGCCACACTCTATCTTTTGGTTAATTTAATGTATTCTTTACATACTGTGTTTGAATGTGTGTTTGTTGGCTACAAGGTAGCCTACTGTGTGCCCTACAGATCCTGTGGATAAAGAACAACGGAAATCACGACTTTTGAGACTCAATATGTAAACTGCTCCCTCGGATCCATATTATACTACCTCTGAAAGTCATTCCACATGCTCAAATGTTCATTTTCATAGCACTTCATTTTTTCCACAGACAACCTACACCATGACAGTCTGTACAACAGTGTGCCACACTGATATAATCCAGTGAATAATACAAGATATGTGACCCAAAGGCTTTTTGTTCCCTGCTGCTGTTCTCCTGGTAATATCCCTGCAGTAATTATGAAGAATCTGCAATGGTGTGCAGAGGTACTCTTTCCTCTGACACCCTAGGGAATTCTACAGAGACACATCCTTGGACTTAACTAGATTGATGTCCTACAGGTCTTTTTTAGTAGAGTGTATGTGGATAATTTTTTATTCTAATGTCTGTGGAGCTCTTCAGAGTGACACCCTTCAACCCCCGCCAAAGTGATTCCCTGAAGGCCTTGTGTTAGACAAGTATGGTTCATCCAATATCTTTCAGAAAAACAAGTTTATTCCTGTTGGAGATTTTTAAGAGGGTGATGACACCTGCAGTGTATATTTGCCTAGAATTTTAGACTGACAAAACCCCTGAGAATATTCCATACAGGTGTTTTGTCACTTCTATTAGTTATATTCATACAGGGTTTTTTCCCTTATCATTCTCAAGCACTGTCACTAACTATTCCTCTCATTTATAAAAGCTTCAGTGTATTTCATGTCTGATGTCACAGTCTTATCAAAGACTGCTTTTTATTAATTGAGTATAGGCAACATAGCAGTGATGCTGCAAATATATCTGACCTGTAGCTGTGGAAATATATCAAAGCTGGTGTCATGGAAGTCACCAAGAGCAACCTCCAAGTCAGAATCCAATAAAATCAGGCGAGATGTGTGACTTGGGCCAGATAAGCTCACCACTGTATAGCTGGATGCAGAGCCATACTGAAAGAAGTGGGAAATACATATTATTCCTTCCATGCTATGCAAAATAAAAATGAAGGAAAAAAAACCAATGGTGGGAAGTCAAGATGATCAGAGATGGTGTCTCCATCTTTCTTCTCAAGATACTTCCTACGGTAACAGTCAGGGGAAATTCTGAAGATACTCTGACAAAGAGTTGGAGGTAAAAAGTTGGACAACAAACCCCAGTACTGATGAAGATAATCCTTGTTTACTTTACAACCCACTGGTGGATCAGGGAACATAATACCTTTCAGCTTTGGATGGCAAAGGGAACCCCAGTAACTTAGCTGTTGAAAAACCTGCCTACATAGGTGCTTACAGATATTTCTTACCACTGCAGAATTTCCCACAGGTATTTATAAAAGAGTGTGACATGGAATTATTTAACATGTTCACAGGCTCACATGGAAATATGATCACATGCAAATTCTATTCCAGATCCATAAAGAAATGACCTAGTTAAAAAATCATACACAACAAATGTAACATCAAAGTATCTGAGATAAAATGTTTAGAAAGTATGCATGTTTTAAGCTTTGCATTTTGAGATTTAGCAAGGTCATAATGTTTTAGTGGAAACAGTCTTTCAGTACTGGCAGAACAACAATGTGGCAAGATACTAATAATGGACCTCAGGGTTTGTAAAGTTTAATTTGAAGGCATTCACTCTCTTAACTGCAAAAAGGACACAGTAAGTTTTGGGTAAATTTAAACACGCACACTACTAAAGTGTCTTAACAATAGTTTGATTCATACCGTCTAACTGGCTTTTGAAAACATTATGTTCTTTCCCGCTCCCAGTTTTATGGTTATTTCTGCAACAGTAGTATCTCTTTAGAGCTTCTGAAATGGAAAAGCAGCACTGCAAGGTTGTGAATAGTTCCCTGTTGCCCTGGTGATTTGCCATTGCATGCAATTTCAACATGGTTTTTCTATAGCTCCATATTAATACTTGTGTATAAGCTATAGGGAAAAAAAAATGATTATTTGCAATGTGGTTGAAAGAAGCAGTGTATAAGAAACTGCCATGTGAAGTGCTGAAGATGTAACAGTTGATGTTCATTCACAGAACCCATGAGCATTAAAGCTCATAATATTCTTTGGAATACAAAGAGAACGTAGAGGTGAATTGAACACTCTGCCTTTCTTCCACTGAAATTAAAAAAAAAGGTGGTGGGGGGGAAATACTGTTTAATTTTTCTTTATCCTGATAATTTTCATAAATACGATCCACAATTAGACTTAATAGCTATGCAAACTGTTATCAATTCACAGTGACCTAACATGCCATTATTTGTTTCCAAAATGCAATACAGCCAGTAAACCCACACTAAGATTTAAAGACATAGATTTTCACAGTTAATTAGGTAGCTATGTCAAGTCTCACATAGTGGGCATGAAACCCACATACCATTGCTGGGAAGCCTTCTTAACATGGCTCCATCGCCATTCCCTCATATGTGCTGTAGAAGCTGTTCTACATTCAGGAAAGTCTTTGAGATTCCTTGTGCCAGAGGAGAGGGATCCTGTAGGACACCTGAGAGTTTCTTTCCTTGTCTTATCAGTTTGTGCACTTTTCATGGTGTGGTTACAAGATAAAATTTACATGAAAAGCCATGAGGCCTGGCACCAGAACCCACCTGTACATTTTAGGAAAAGGGTCTGCTGGCACTCCAGAGCATGTTCTCTTCCAAGTTTGTGTTTCAAAGGAATAGAGAAAACCCAGAATTTTTAGTAGCCATATGCATAGCTATATCAGGGTCTTAAACTAAGCTGAACTTTGACCCTGCAGCTTTGAACAGAAGCCTCTGAGATTCACCCTCTTCTTAAGTATTTCTTACTGGCTACCTTATATCAACCACATTCTGTGTCTTTCGTATTTCAGCCTCAGGCAAATTTTTCCATCTAACCATTGTAACCAGGTGTAAATTGTTCTCATACTTCTAATTCTCTCCATGTACTACATAGGGAACAAAGGTATCTCTACTATGAATCTTTTTTCTAAAGATAGGCTAAGAACTCCAAAATTGGTTTTTAGCTATTAAGTAATCAAATAATTAAGACATATATATGCATTAGCTTAGAATAAAAATCTCAATTTTTTTTCCTTGCTGATCTTGAAAAATATATGTGTTTAAAGGTGAAGCCAAGATACTATTGAATTTAAAGATTTTTATTGTTTGATGCACATTTTAGAGAGAAAAATCCAAGCAAGGGCTAGAGATAGAGTTCCTGTTAAAATTACAAAAATATTTTTATAAATCTGCAATACTGCTTCTACCTTGTATTCTTCTCTTTATTATGACTTTTTGATGATTTGAAGGAATGGAGAACTTTATTGCATTTTAGCTATTAATCTTACAAATTTTAATTATATGTTCAAACTCCTAAAGTTTCTTGAAGAATGATTTTTTTTTTTTTTTTCCATTTTTGCCTTTTGTGTTTGTTTAGTTATTAAGTTACTGAAGTTTGGGGTTTATGAACTTGAAGAGGAAAATTGACTTCCATAAGTTGGGCTGACCTTAAAATTTAAAGCATGAGGGCATGACCAAAAAAGTCAACATTCAAACAATATAAATATAAATGATGCTGATTTGCTGTTTTTACAAAGTGACTTTTGTAATCACACCTTGTATATTGTAAATGACAGTAATTGTGCTTTGGAGATAAAAGTTTAGCATAATGTAATAAATTGTTGGAACAGCTTAATCATGTGTTTTAAAAATTTTTCTATCGTAACTGTGAGAGTTAAGAAATCAACACTCTACAGACATCATCAGTGAAACATTATATGTGATCCAAAATGATATTCAGACAATGTGGAATGAACATAATTGCTTTTTGCTGCAGGTATACATATTCAAGTAACAATTCAGTCTGTGAGGACAAAGATTATAAAAATGTGTAATAACATAATGAGGCTGAGAGTACTGCTGTCTTTTTTTTTTTCCCTTCTTTTTTTTTTTTTTCTTTTTTTCTTTTTCTCCTGTTAACAGAAATCATTGCAATATAGCCCTACTACATTGGCAAGGTATCTTGGCTAGGATTTACTAGTGCTGTCATAAAGCTTTTGTTCAGCATGAAGTGCAGCAGAGACCTTCTGGGCTTACCCAAAATAAACCCTAATGACTTCTTTTTCTCTGAGAAAAGAGTAATGAACCACTTTTTCTGAATTTTTAGTAATATACATAATGATATCAATATCAACCCCCAAGATGCTCCACCTACCCCATAAAGTAAGCATATAAACCAGGTGCCAGTCACCAGAATTTCTTGCTTTCGGGGATATATTCTGCTTAGTAAATAGTGCATTACTTTCATGTACAAGAATTTACATTATCTTTAAAAGTATAGCAGGCTGTGACCTGTGATAGTGGAACTGGTGTACAAAAAAAATGTGAGGAAAGGAATTTATATCAATCCAGGATAATAACATTAATTCATTGTTACATCTGTCCACTAAGTTCCAGTTACAAATTACATGAAATTCACCTTTCAGTATGAGCCCCTCTAAGTTTAAAGAAACGCTACCATAATCATGAAATGAAAGGCTCTAAAAGTTTAAGTGCTGTGTAGTCACTGCAGGATTATTTTACCTAATCTAGCCATCTAAAATTGGGCATTTAGTCTAAAGAAATTGTCTTGACTCTAAAAACAGGTACTTCTAGAAGAACAGAATAATTAATTTCAAATAGAAGTAGAAACATAAATTTTATTGTTTCTATAGATGCATTTGACTACATCTGAATTATAAGCAGGTATGCTCAAGGGAATCTCCCACAGTCATAGTCTCCAGCTGCCATTGCAAACTTGAATAAAGCATACAGCAACTCCCTTCCAGCCTCCATGCAAAATTTCCTTTCTGTAGAAATGTGAAACAGTAGAGAGACATTCCTTAGCCTTGCTGTGACATAGATTGAATCTAAACAGCCAGTTTTGGCTAGATGCCTTACTTTTAGCCAACATATGCTTGATGAGTTTGGTAGTGCAGAATTTTTCATTTAAATTTTACCCACTTTATGCTGTGGAAGTCTGAATTGAACTTGTTCATTCTAGATTCTGTTTATAGTCAATGGAGAGAAAGAGGCATTGTAGCTTGTTCACTTGTGCCTAGCTAGTCCTAGCTTTGGATGCAGTAAATCACACCACTGGTGTGCCTGGTTTTCCTTTATTGACAACAGAGTGTACAGAGGGTGACTAAAGCATACATAGTTTTCTGTATGTAGACAGGTAAGTACAGCCTTCTGTGATACATCCTGTCCCCAAATACTAATAAATACAGTATAAAGCACGTGGGAAAAGCAAATATGTTGTTTTGTTTCACAGAGACTAAAACCACAGGATGAGAATAGTTTTCTTTTCCAGATCCTTGTTTACCCAATAACAGTGTACAAAGTATTACATTCTTGTAAAAATATGTAGATTCTTTTTTTCTTCATTTTGATAGTATTTAGAGTATCTGGAAGACCAGTATGTACAGCTTTATGTAAACATAAGATACAAAATCTTGGTCAAAATCTATCAATAATATGCAAATCTGTCATTAAATGCAGTTACTTACAATATGAGATTTAGTAATCAAAGAAGATCACACAGCAGCACTTCTGTATTTGGTTTAAGATAAAAGTTAAATAAGAAGAAACAATATTACCTGATATATTTTAAATATTTTCTTCTTGCTTAATGCATGTATATCAATCTTCTGAGGACAGCTGGGTTATCGTACTCTTTCTTCCACAGGTGCTTGATGTTTTTAATAAAAACAAACATTAAAGACATTACTTTGACACTGCATCCAAAACTTTTTATTTGTATCACCATGTCTTTCCCTTAGGTTCTGATCAGTTGACATTTGCAGCTGTCTCAGAAAGAAAGATCAGTCTATGCTCCTTAGCATTTATTGTAACAAAAGCAAAAGATAGGATGGTGGGGTGAAAAGCAAATCAAATCATTCTGGATAGGAAATATATGTATGTGTTCTCAACACTAGTTCACAAAATTCAGTAGTATTGGCACTAAAGATTTCAAAATGCATAGAAGAAAGGCCAAAACTGGTTGAAATATGCAGATGATAGTTCTCTCTGATGTTCTGTACTCAGTGAAGTTATAAAGGCAACGGTATTAGTTAAATTATTTTGTAAGTGAACATAATACCTCCAAGGTGCATTTTATTGCAGCTCATGAAGTGGCTACAGCATACAGAAATTCTAAAAGAAGCATTTATAGTCAATCAAACAAAAACAGAGGAACTGAATAAAAATCCTGCAGATCCAGAACAAGAAGGAAGGGTTTGAAGTACATATTTTGTTTTATGCTACTGTAAGAATGATATTCTGCTAGAAATCTTATAAAAGCTTTCATAAAATCTTTTATTTTTTAAAAAAAATATTAATGTTTGTCATTGCACACAGGTATAGTAATGAAATATAAAACTGTTTTAGTTTGACATTCTTGGGAAAAAAACACCACCACACCAAGGATGCATATCCAGCATGATACAAGTAAATGTTCCTTTCTTTTCTGATTGGTTCTGCATGGATCATTGTAAAACAGGATGTTTATATTTATGAACTTACTAGTGTTGTTTGCTTTAAGGAAAAATAGCACAAACCAGTCTCTGCAGAAGACAATCATGGAGTTGTATGATTGGGGCATAAGTATTTAGAGCCTGAAAGGAAGAGGACAAGGAGCAGTAATGTTTTTTTGGGGAGAAACTCACCCACAAAAGTAATCAGATACTGTAGGAAAAGCTAGAAACAGCAGATCTACTTAGGATGAGGTGATTGAGAGGATTATGCTGTTTCTTGAGATACTGTAAAATCTGGAGAGAGAGCACACTGCTCTCCCATGCAAACAATATGGTTGCCCCTTTAAAATAACTTGGCAATTACAAGCTGTTTGCATTAAATCCAATGTTGCTGACACTAAAAATACTTTCAAAGCAGTTAACAATTGTTTCAAAATGAGGACAGTCTGGAAAGGTGGAAACAAAAGCTGTCATCTGCAGTACAGAACAGTGCAGCAGTTACACTGTAAGGAGGAATTCTGAGGTCAGAGGAAAATGCCAATCCTTTCACTCTGCAGTTGGTAGGACCTGGAGTACATTACTTTGAAAAGGGTTGAGAGGTTATACTAATGCAACTAGAACATATGGTTCTGAAAAAGGTTAGATTACAGCCATGAGGACTGTTAAAGGTCTAACATTGCAAAGCCTACAATTGATTTTAGTTTCCATCCCCTCCACACCAGTTATTTTGCTTTGTATTTGACTTGGGCTTCTTATTTCTAAGGAAGAAGTCATTCACTCATCTAAGCTCCATAGACAAGGCAAGAAAACCAGAAACCATTCAGACCATAGAAGACCTCTGCTGTCCTCATCAATCTCTCCTGCATCTCTTTCTGTCATCGAAAAGACCTTTTGTCAGGACTGCGCTTTTGGCTTGGCTCAGGAAAGCTGATGAAAAAGTCAGATGTTACCACTATGCTTGAAACAAAAAAAGACTAGAGAACAGCAGAAAGTATTGAAAATCATTTTGAATGCTCACTTCATAAAGCTACAAATGCTCCTTTCTGATCGATGACTTTAAGGGGCTTCTAGCACAAAGGAGAACAACAAATTGAGATCACTTGTTACACTTGTAAAACTGTTCCAGAATCCCAGTATATGTTGGTAGAAGAGGGAGACTGATTGACCTTTAGAGCAGCAAGACACAAGGAGAAACAAATGTTCTGTATTTGCTGTCCTTGACATATTCCAAATCCCTAGCATTATGGTTAAGTGAACTCTTGCTAAGACAAGAATGCATAAATTCATGACAATTCTTGCTGTTGCCAAAATAGTTCATGTCTCAGTAAGTGACAGAAAACCTGGCTATGTTTTGAGAAAAAGTTGAGGGCAAGATGTGTATCTTTAAAGACACTTCCCTCGTATGTATACATACATATATACTAAATTCTTTGATAATTACTTATGTCACTGTACATCGCTCCTTATTTATTACTGACAGAAAGCATGATTTCATTATGCAAGGAGATTTAAAAAAAAAAAAGAAGAAAAGAAACTTCTTTGCAAACTTTTTTTGAAGAAATAGTAGTGGCACAGAGTATTTGGACAAAGAAGGAAAAAAAAAAAATGCTGCAACAGCTCTTAGCCAGAGACTTCTGTTTTTTGAGGTAGAGTAGATTAATATTTCCTCTGTTTTATTCCAAGGAAATTTTCTTCTAGTACTTGCTTGTTGAGAAGCAAGGTCAGTCTTTCCATATCTCTTTCTAAATGAGAGACCTTTTGCTCGTCCACCCAACACTATAGAGCTCCTGAGACCACTGCATTATTGATCATGAGGTTGCAGACCTGCACCACAGCTTTGCCCTGTTCTTCAGAATGATTTCAAGGCAATATGTCCTTTGAGTCTAACTATTCTTTCATTTCTAACAGTTCTTCCCATAAATCCCCACAAATCTCAAGATTGCTTCCTATTACATAAAAAAAAGGGAAACTGAATCTTTACTCTTACACAGTGAGAGAAAAAATGTCTTCTCCAGGTAAGGCATCTCAGAAATACAATCAACCTCTCAATGAGAAAATACCAATTCCTGCATAAAGCTGGCTTTTGGAAAATATGCATAGTATTAATATAAGCTGCTTGATAAAACAAGAATATCTGTAAGGCTCTCTGAAATGTAATGTAGACACAATTAATTTTTTGCATGTGACCATGATCACCAGTAACCACTGAAGTACCACCCACAAGAAAAAGGATTAGGTTTATAAAGAAACTTTCTCAGATAATGACCCACAGTTGGTGGATTGACTTCCAAAGCAATGACCACCCATCCTCACCAGTTTCCAAGAATGTTTCAGTGTTTTGAAGATTCTCTTTTTTTTTTTTTTTCTTAAATATCAGATCAACATGCACAATCAACAACATATCAGATCAACAAGTTGCCTGGCAGGAAGACACAGAGCAGCCATTCTTTTGAATTAAGTAAAGTGTCCATGTGCCACAGTGATAAAAATGCTGTAAATGTCTATACTAGATAGATGAATAGAGAAAATAAAATTAAGATGTTTTCATGTAAGTGACTCCTTATTTCAGAAGCAAGCTCCTTTCCAAGGAACATTTGTATCTATTTCAAATTAATAATAGTAGAGCCAATACTTCATAGCAAGGCTGTGTGTCTGTCTTCAGGTGGATGTTCTAAGGGAGCCAACCACAGAAAATATACCACTTCTTGGGGAAGCCACCCACTGGTATTTTTGAGTGGTTGTGTATCTGAACAAAATATGTGATTAGGGACCTTGTATTTTGTGTTCCACCAGTAGGATCTTCCTGTTATGACTACATGGATTTTTTTTTTTTTTTATTTCACTCCTTGCATTCCCGTAGTCTTCCCTCTAATTTTAATGTATTTGGGTTCCTGCTTCTGCAGAGATCACGGAAGAAAAGCAGCCTGCCAGTAAAGTAACTGACTCACATTTTTTTCACAAAAGAACTGAAAGATGAAGGAAATTATGACAGCATTTATTATGTGGCTATCATAATGAAAAGCATATATAAACAACAAAAAACCCCACTAGTATGGTGAAGACTCAAATCATGCAGATGACAGTTTGCATGTTAAAATAAACTATTTCAAAATAAAAAGAATACATCTACTCATCTGAAATTACAAATACCTACCTATAAGGGAAACACCCAATAAAGGTGCATTTACTTTTAAGGCAGTTACCAAAATGAGAGATAGAAAAGCAGGGAATTGATTCTTAATGCATTTGCTACCTAATCCCGTTCACCTTTCATACGTGGAGATTGTTTGAATTCTTATCTGGGCACTGCTTCCTGTGCTTGTTTGAGCACATTGTCAGAGTGCAACTTATTAACAGTTATGATAAACACCATAGGAAAATTGACAGAAAATGTATGAACACTATCATTGAGAAAAATTATTTTGATACATCATCTAGTAAATCCTATTCTCTACCTCCATCTACTGGAGGATTCTTAACAACTAACAGACTCTGGAGGGTTTTCTTCTAATTCTTCCTCAATGCATCTGTTATTTTCAAGGAAAGCTAAGCCCCATTTCAGAAAAAAAAGACTTACGGCTATGTCTCTTGAAAATAACATTTTAAACATAATCTCATTAGCTGAATCTGTTTAGAAATAAATGTTCTTATAAACAGCTAAAGTTGTACAAAATATAATACAGTGACCTGAATTTGTGAGTAATCATTAAAAAAAATACACCCCCCCCGACGAAGGACCCCCCCCCCCCAGCTCTATTAAAAATGGCTTAAGTGAGAACCGATCCCCTCTCGTCATCTTGTCTGGGTTTCTCTGCTGTGGGGAGTATTCCTGTCTTCCTTTGCTCCAGATAAGATTTGGCTGGCTTTTATATCATCTGTTATAGACTATTCTGTAACTTGTCCTCTGCATAAGACCTGTTTCAGGATGGGTTGTTTTTTTTCCAAACCTGTATATTTTTGTGCTGTAGAAATTTCTTTAAACAAAAACCTGTAACTGCAATGATTAGTTCCAGCTGGCATGCAGAAAATCCTGTGGTTAACAGAGGATGTAGTTGTATAGAGCACAGGCTCTGGGACCGAGAAGGTTTGGAGATGGTCACCATAACTGCATTTGGGTTTCTAGAACGAAGCCCCAGAAAATACTGGCATAGTTCTCTAACTGGGTGAAAGAGGGTAGAACGAGACCAGTTTCCTCTCCTACACACTTCTGAAAAAAAGACTGAGGTCACTAAACCTGAGTAGGGCTATCTCTGCTAATATTGCTTGGTTATAGAAGAACAGAGATCTTTTTCTTTCCTTTTTTTTTTTTTCCTTTCAATCTGCCTGTTGTTTTGGGGATGGTATTAGAGCTCAGCATTTGGCATCTGGCCACATCTGGAGTATATTAGGAGGTACCATTTAGTACTTGCCCTTCTAGGTAGCGTGGATTATTCTTATTGGTGTGGGTATCTTTGCAAGTGCTGAATGTTACCTATTATAAAAGGGTTCATACCACTTATATTTGTGAAATGATAAAGTAAACAAAAAACAGAGTACCTAAGTGAGTTGTTAGATGCAGTATGTTATATATCGAGTCTGGCTGTAAGGGCAGCCTGTGGAAATCTTGCTCTATAGGGCCCGTATTCTGTCTGTGAGGAAATACGTTGTATAAAATGCTCACAGGTTTTGAAGGGAGCTTCACAGCAATGTTTTAGTGCAGTGTGATAGCTAATCATTTTGTTATCTTGTATATTAATATATCCTTTTTGCATAGCACGGCAAGGAGGGAGAGGGAGGGAGGTTGTTGTGTCACCTATTACATGCAAGTCATAAATCATAGCAGATGAGATACTGGTAAAGATTAGATGATACAAGAAAAAGGCAAAGGACAAGATGTTTGAAAGATCAAAGCATTAAAGTGGAGAGCGAGGTGAAGGAAAGAGAAGATCCACATCAGCTAGTCTAGAAGTGACTGGGGAGAGAGACAAGAAAAGAAAGTTAATTGTTAATTGTGCAAATGTAGATTTGAAGACAAGGAAGAGAGGAGATACTTGCTAGTGAAGGGATATGTTGGCAGACACAGGTGGCAGTTGAAATACAGCTGAAGGTGGGACTAGAAGAAGGGATAAAAGAAGCAGCAGCAGGGTATTTTCTAGGAGAGGTAGAGGAGGTTTGCCACCTTGAACGTAAAGGTAAGAAATACTGAATGTGACATGGGAAAGACATAAGACATTATCTCTATGTGTACTTAAGAAAAAAGTATGAGAAGAAACTAATGAGAAAATAAATTTATGATTTCCAAGGTTCAAAGTACAGTAAAAAATAAAAATCACGGATTATGATACTCTAGAACGAGGGCGTTAGGTGCGTAAGTCTGAAACGGGAAGGTGTTACCCTCGTTACCGAAGCCTGAAGGAGTAAAGCGGTAGCAAAGCCGTCGGCGCAGAAGGGAAGAGGATGGGGAAGTCTGCCGGCGGACACGGAGACGCTTTCGTCTTTCCGTGCTCAGCCTGGGGAAGTTGTGGGACAACCAGTGCAAGAATTCAGAGCAACAGAGAGGCATGTAGGCTGAACCAACACCACAGTTCCTGCCTGTAAATAGAGGAGGAAATAACTGTGGTTCTCGTGTGGGTTTGTGGTTGGGGTTTATTATTTTTAAGGATGATCACTTTGTGTATGTAAGTATCTGTGTTCTCAAATAACGAAAAAAGGAGGGAGGTGTTTTTGTGTGTGTTGACCAGAAGTTTTTCAAGAATCATCTCTTTCTGATGCAGATACCAAGCTGTACTAGTAAAATAATACTTCCCAGGTTTTCTACTACTGTTTGTCTTGCAAACATAAAGAATCGTGTACTGCGATGTGGGTCAGAGCCTGAATTTCTTCCCAACGACTTCATGAAAGTCGAGATGAAGGCCGGGTTTTCAATATGACGACTTCATTTGCAAGGAAACCTTACTCCAGTGGTAGCAAATTGACTATTATTTTAATATTTGATTGCCTTCTTGTATTCTGAAAACCAGCTGTTCTGTACTGTGTGTGACACCCAAAGTCAAAGAACAATTTGTGTGGAAACTCTCCAGCCTGGTAGGGACCCTGGATTTGAAGTGAGCAGCGCTGGGAGTTTTAATTCAGTTGTTAAAGCCAAGTGTCCGCTTCCCTCCCGAGTGGGACCCTTGCCAGCTCCACCCTCTTAGGAATCTTTTTTTTGATTAGCAAAAAAAAGCATGAGACGTTGAAATCTTCATTACTGTTTGTGTGTATGGTACGTGCTATAGGTATTTCTGTGTTCTTTGTCTCGAAGAGCACTTTAATGAATTGGAAGGATAAATATGAATGCTGGCCAATATGGCCAATATTTAAAAGGTATAGCTGGGTACATATTAATGAGTTGGTTGGCAGGTGTAATACAAGCTGAAAGCATCTGCATCGCCTGAGCAGCTAACTATGTCTGTGTAATATCCGCGAAGTGGGCGAGCTGATGTGTTTTGTCCAAATAACTAAAAATGGCTGCTGTATTTTCAAATACAATAAAAAATCAAACTATTCTTAGATGCATGTATTTTTCTTACAGAAAATAATTCTGTCTTTGCTCTTCAAGAGCAGGCATCCACTTCAACCTGCTCCCCTAAACATTTTGAGCATTTTTATCCACCCAGCGTTGCCTAAATGTTGCCATAGCTAGATGCAATAGATCTGCGAGGCTGTTGCTCCGAACCCCACCAGGTCGGTGGGGCTGAAGTCTGGTTGATCTCCTGCCCGTCGCCCAAAGCCGAGGAGGACTCTGCTGCCTGGGCATGTGCTGCTAATTCAGGGGAGCAGCTCCGCCAGAAAGATCAAAAGCATCACAAGCATGTTTTTCCTCCGCGAATTCCTAGCGTAGATTTTTTGGAAACGTATCCCGGTGGTTAAATATAGCCATAGAGTTTCAAGTAATCCTACTCCAAGGTTGTTCTGAGCAATGTAGGGAACTTTTCCGTCTTCTGGTGGGCTTTCCCCTGCTTTGCTTGGGGAGTGTGTATTTTACTGTCAGTATATGTTTGGAAATTTAATCTGTGGTCACAAATGGGTATGTTTTGGCCCTAACCCGTGGTATGTTTCCTCTCAGCTGAAGGTTAGCTGGAGGGGAAGGCGTTATCCGGAGCCGGGCCGGACTGCCCAGTGGCAGACACCAGCTTAGCTCCTTCAACCACCTGTGGAGGCACTTGGCCAAATACTGAGTTTAGGAATGTTTAAAGCATTTTCTCTAAGCTTCCTGGGTTTCTGTTCATCATGTATGAACCCGTGTTGTCATGTAGACAAGAACGATTTACTACAGAGGTGATCTGCCAAGTTGCTTGTACTTAGGTGCCCTTCAACTTTATAATGACTGTTGCTCCTAGGTAAGATTCATTTTACTGTCTCTATTTTTTTCCAGAGATCCAGGCTGTTGTTTTGCTATTATTCTTACCGTTTGTGTATTGTTATCAGTGGGACAGGCGTGGTAGGATCATTGGTTTCTGTGTTGCAGAGCTTGCAGTCGAGATAAAACCGCGAGCCGCCCTCTCGGCCCTGCCATCATCCTACATAGAAAATAAGATGATAAATAGAGCTAGGCTGGATTGGGAAAAGCCAATATGTACATCTCCCTGCCAGAAGGCATAATAAAGTCTCACTAAACGGATATTTGTTTAATTTCTGGAGGGAAAGCCTTCCAAAACTCTTCTGCGGGAGGAGGTAGGAGATAAGGCGGTGTGTGCACACTGTTCTGCCCATTGGGTATGCGGTACCTTTGGGAGACGCTGTCATTTCCGTACGGGATGGTCTTCGTGGTCCCCAATGGTGTGCTCCCATTCTTTGCCCTGTACAGCAATGCAAGAACTTAGACATCCCCTATTCCTGAAACAGTGTGAGGTTTGATAAAGAGCAAAAGAGAACGGACTTTAAAAGTGATTTTTTTTTGTAGAAAAACTGGAAGATGTGATCTTAACTATAAAGACAGAATTAGATTCTATTTGATCATTTATTTCACTGTTAATTTAAGCTGGATTAACACTTCTTAAATACCTATGGTTCTACCTTTCCTGTGGACTAAATACACGAAACAGCAAATACATTAACAGGCCAGGGTCTTTCCACGTAAGCATGTGGAGATCTCTATATCTTTCACTTAGTATTTACACCTGCACCGAAGTCTAGAAGAATAATTCTTTTTTGCCATGCCTGTTATTTACGTAAAATTATTACATAAATATACCTTTTATGCAATACTCTGCAAAGACATAGCTTCTTGCTATGTTTGCCATAAATGGGGAAAAATGGAAAATCATGGATGATAGTCTTTAACTTCCCGTGCCTGCGTGTTAGGGCATGTGCAACGTATGAAACTCCATTCTCAGCGGGACCATACGAGGTGCAGCAGGTTGGATTAGCTTCACCGAGATTCTGTTGGTGTTGAACTTGGTACTAGGAGCAAAAATAATGCTCAGACTAAATTTTGTGCGGAGTCTGTCAGGGATATATTATGGTTTTTATTCAGGTTTAATGTTATTTGAGCCTATTCTAACTAAGGAAAAAAGGTTAAGTTGATTTGAGGACAGGCGGAAGTAAAAACTCAATTAGTTTTCTCCTTTCTAGGAATTTTTTTTTTTTTTTTTTCCTGAATCCTGGCTATGAAGAAAACTTTGTAGTCTTCTAAAATGGCAGCAAAATCACAGTAACCAGAGTTTAAAGGTTAGGTTGATAAGAAAAGGTATCTGCTCATGCTTACATAGTCTGATTCTGTTTCTGAGTTGTGCATTGTTGCTTTGCTTTCTCAACAGAAACCTCAGTGTGTGCTGCGCTGTTTAACTGTTTATAGAGTGAAACCAAATACTGAACAAGAATATGACAAATTTCTCTGTCAGGTTTGTGATGTAAGAATTAAAGCTGTTTGGCTGTTTCTTCTGCTGTCTAGGTCTTTGTTTCTTTTTATAGGATACATAGTACTAAGCTCTTCACTCCTGAATTTTTGAAACAGATCACAGCTTTTACAAAGGATTATGCAGCTCAGAGAAATAAACTTTTTGTCCATGTGTCTTGTCATAAATCTTTGATTTCCAGACATTGCTTATACACTGTAGCTGTGTAATAATGGCTATTTTAATTAATTACTCTGAAGGTAATACACATCCAGAAAATTTTGTTGTTCTTTTTTTTTATGTGGGATTATTTTTATATATATAAACAGTACTATTGTGCTCGTCCTAAGCAATTATGCAGGAGAATTTCAGTAGGAGATGTTATCCAGGATCCAGGTGCAAGGAAGGAGGAGGCACCTACGTGTTGGTGTCCCTCCAGCCACCAGGATAAATCCGTTGGGAACGGGTGAAGCTGTGACCCTCCGGCTTCGAGACACAAGTACGTGCGTCAGCCAAGACGGAGCGGGTCCGCTGCGCCTGGGAACGGGCTGCGGCGGTAGCTCCCTTCCCAGTATCTTTTTTAGGAATGAACAACTGTCGAGGACTATATTGCAAGAGGTCTTCACTTGGCACAGCCATGAGATGACCATTACTACTACTTGTGTGAATTGAATAAACAAAGGGGATCATTTTCTGGTGTATCATCATCTCACTTGCAATAATTGAGAATGTGTAGTTTACTTGCAGTACGTGAAATAAATTTTTGGTTGGTAGGTTGTTTTATAATCATTTTTAATAGAGTGCAGCACTATTCGTATGAAACTTTTTTCTGAGCTAAAAGCTGTTTGTGATAAAATGTTCTGCGTAGTTCTTTCTACATGAGCTTTGTTACATTCCCGCTGCGTATTCAAGTTAATGATATACAGAGCCTTCAACACTTGAGCCAGTATTTGAGGAAATACAACAGCGTTCAAGAGTCAGCACTTACTGCATTGAGTGGTTTTAGTGTCAGTCCTTCCTTCTAAACGTTTATGCTCTCTTAAAAATACTGTTTTATGTACCCTTAGAGCGTGTTCTGGGAAGAAGTCCACCTTCACTAGATACCGATCGTATTTTCCATTTAATCCCGACTGCACAGCACAGCACTAGAACTATATCTGTCAGTCTGGAAGCCCGAAGCTAGGAAAGGGGCTCCTGGGAGCAGCCAGGGAAGGTGGAAATGAAGCGTGGGACTCGCCACCCTCCTCGTTACGTATTTACTGAGCACAGCCATGGTTTTCCCCATCTGTTCCTGTCTTCCGTTATACATAAGGTTATACAGAGATTTAGTGCCAATAATGTACAGTTAGTGTGGTCTATACTAAAATCCAGTCGAGTGTCTCCTGAGACCAGGCAAGAGTTTCATGTATATCCTAAATTAATGATTCTCCAGAGGCATGTTACTCTCTTGATATTTGTTTTCAAAGTTGAACGTGTTGTTGCTTAACAAACTGTAATTTAGGGTGTGTCGAGATTTCAGATTACGCACAAATTATCCACTTCAACTTCTCAAATATATTTACGGCCTGATCCTGAAAAGCTGATCCAAAAATAATATCTCCGGGGTCATTTTTCAGAGAAATTACTCTTCTTTTTTTTTTTGCTCCATAGGAAAGTTTCAGTTTTGATTAAACAAACCTGAAAAAAATCCTGAAAAGCTGAATTTCAAAATAAATTAGGAAAATTCCTACAACCCTTCCATCTGCCTCTTGTAGACCAGATTAGTTTTGACAAGCCTTGAGAGTCGCGCAGGATTGCCTGAAACCATTCACAATAGAAGAATGCCCTTTGGATGCTCTTTAATATGATTAGAAATCTTGGCCATCCTGGATGGGAGCTTTCTCTGTGGTGCCTACTGCCTCCATTTCTGTTCATATTAGCCATGTTGTGAGTCAATATTGAATATTAACAGCATACTGTAAAGTAAAGAAATGCTGTTTGTTCCATTATTTCCAGAGGAAAAGCTGAGGCACAGGAAAGCTAAGGTTTTACCCAGGGTCACAAGAAGGGGATGCAAGACATGAGGCTCAGGCTAGTTCTCCAGCCTTAGGCTAGTGCCCAAATTCTCCTTTTCTTTACAAACCCCAAAATAATGTAGTTGTAGCAGAGAGGGTCAACTCTTCACATAGATGTGAAAACAGTGTACCTGTGATCATCGATTTTTGTTACTGTGGCTAGATCTCTTACAACCTGGCTTCAGACTATGGATTAGCTTCATTTGCCCTTATGTTACATCTGTTCTTTTATTTCTAAGAGACCCACCAAGTTCTGTCAAAAACCTGAGACTTGATTTTGAGACACATTTTTATCCAAATAGTCAGGAGCAGCATATGCATACTTGGAGCAATGTATTATTTTCTTTTAAAAAAAATAAACTTTGTTTGGGACAACTTCTAATGAAGATGTGTTTTAAACAAAGCAATAATAGTTAGTATTTATAGCCTTCTGGGGAAAATGGAATTTGCAACTTTGCCTCGGTGTTTCCTATGTATAATTATGATTAGGAAAGAACTCCCTCCCCCAAAACTCCTCCAGGCTTTTAAGGATTGTCAATGTAATGACTTGAGATTTTAAGGCTCTTCCTAAACTTTATGATATAAAGGTATTGAGTGTAAAAGCTTGATCTGCAAATACAGCAAGGAATACATTTTGCCTTAAGAAACAGCTTGCTGAAAACAGCTTGTGTTAGGCTCTTTCCTTGTTTCTACATTGTATGTGAAGTCTGCTGGAATATGGCATAAGTCTTTGTGGAACTTTAAAAAAAATTTCACATGAAATCAATCTTCTTTTTCACACCTCCTTTGAAAACTAATATACTGTCCATAACACGGAGCCTCAAGTTAAATGTAAGGCACTGGTTTCAATCTAAGTAGGGGGTTTTCTGGACCAGCTTATAAAAACACCCCAGCTATCACTGTAAAAGTTGGCAGCAGAGGTCTTGCATCATAACGTGAGAAACTTCCCATGGCTTCTAAGTGAAGGAACCTACAGTAAGTTTCATTCCGATTTTTGAGGAAAACATCTGTATCTGTCCCAAGGGCAGCACTAGTTACAATTTACCCTGTGTATTTGAGTTGGCAGAGCTGGATGTGTAGCTTTGGCGGTAGACGGTTTCCATATTCAAGTCTTTGTCTATTATAGTCAACTTTCAACATATTGGTGCCCACATATGGGTTTCCATTTACAGGCTGAGGATATTTGTTTTGGGTTTGGTTTTTTTTTTTTTTTTGGTGTGTCCTATTCTGCTCATACAGGCCAGGGCATGTTTCCTAGCTCCTTTTCTTTCTAGCCCTGACAAGAATAGAAATGGAAGTTGCTGTTATACGACAAGGGCAAAAACTTGTGTGGGTCTGGTGGCCAGTGTTGTTGGAAATGCATAATTGCTGTAAGGTACGTTCGTGAATAGAGGGGAATCTGAGTAATATACCTGGGAAAGTAATAGTGGACTGCGAATTAAATAAATGTATTCTGATCTACACATAGGAATTCAATGAAGCTGTTAGATTTGAGTGTACTTGAGTTTCGTATGTGCAGAAGCTAGGAAAGAACGAGGAGTGCGCAGGTCTGGTGGGAACGAAAACAACGATATGCAATGTTGTCCTTCACAGAAGTACTTAGAAATCAGTAAATACGTGTCACCACTAGCTTTTAATCCTGCTTTCCCAGCAAGAGGCTGATGGTCTTACTGGTGTAACAAAGCAGCTGCTGGTGGTCTGGTGTTCAACAATTCTGCCTGTGCGATGCTTCTCAGCCACGATGCCTTCTGTTCCCACCTTGCCAGGTACCAAATGCCACCTAGAGAGTCGTGTTAGGAGGAAGGTTTCAGGTAGCTGACTAAAACGTGGGTTTTGCTTCTATCAACATGAGAAGGGGAGTTGTGACACTTGATATGTTATGTCTGAACAGAAGTTTAATTCTACGGGGTTTTATTTTTCATATAATCTAATTATAAGAACGGAGGAGTAGCCCCTGGAGGCAGGCGGCCCCTCAGGTACGGGCTCAGCAGTCCTTGGTTGGCATTTAGGGACATTTCAGAATAAATACCCGTTGTCCTATAGGGTGTGGGACTGATAACGAGCTTTGATAGTTGACTTGACTATATCTGAAACAGTTTATATGCAATGGTTCAAAATTGCAAATTCATTTGATGCTTTTGGCCAGGAAGTATATCAAGGCAAGGCTCAGTTTTACACTCCCAGTAATGTGGCCGAGTCAGATAACGACTGTGGATGTCTGTCCTTGGTTTTCCTTCTCCTTTTGCACAGCTTTCCCCTGTTTTGGGTAGGCGGGAAATGAGAACATCCAACTGCCATCTTTCCTGCTTTGCTTCTGCTGTGTTAAATGTTGCTGGCAATGCAAACGAGAAATCAGAATTGTCAGCCAAAAACCAATTGTAGCTCACAGTGAAAAAGAAAATACACGCTCCTTTTTGGCAAATCCAGTCTTTTCACACCTGCTTAAAGCATTTAAGCAATACTTTGACTTGGCCAAGAAAGGGCCCATAGAGTCTCGGTGAGAATTTGCTGCTGAATACTGTAATTTCAAGGAGGCGGCTGTACTTTGTGTTGAAAGTCACCGTGACGCAGGTCGTTAGGTTTTTGCTTAGCTGAGGTCTATCCAGGAACTTCGCTTCTATCCTAGGTACGCACATCTAAATGGTCCAACTACCATGCTACTACTTCAGAATAGCTTGCTATCTCCAACCCTGTATGCACCGGGGGATCTTTCTCCATTAAACAATATTCGCAGATTAGAAATAGTTAGTTTTTATGTTAATACTGCAGGGCCTAGAGTCAGAATCCACCCTCAGAGCTTTTATAGATGAAATTCATTAAATGTTACGCTGTTGGAAATGCTTCTCTTTAAACAAGCAACATGATTTCTGATGCATTAGACTAATTTAACCAAACTTAGGGTTCTTCACTCAGGCCAGTGGCCACAAAATAGTATTCGCAGCTTAAGCTATTTGACATGCGAAGGTTTCAAGTAGCTTTCTTATCTTTGGTTTTTACAATAAGAAAAATGAGCAATTGCTTCCCTCGTGCATCCCAACGTCACTGTTTTCATTCTCGGCGCCTCAGCGGGGTAGAAGACAGCTCGCTGGTCGAGCGCTCAGGGCTTTTGCCTCTTAGGAGACTCCAGAGTGCCCAGTGAGCGTGAGCCCTTTTCCACTGGGACTGGATAGCAGTCACAAACCTCTTTGATGTGGGCCACCAGCCCGTTATTGTGTGGGAAGCACCGCGGATTCCTACCAAGGCTAAATTTCAATCATTTTGGCTATAGACCTGCATTCTGCGTTTCACTTTCTTCTTGAATTTCCCCAAATTCTTTCTCTTCTCCTTTTCAGGCTCTATTTTTTCCTTCAGAATCAACTAATTACTCCCATTCGTGTCATTCTGCCACATTACATTGTTTTTATCACAGACACTGTGTAAATGCTAACAGAGTCATTGATGTGTTTTTATCCTTCAGTTATATTTTTTTAGCGAATTCCTTGTACGTGCAATGCTGTACATCCCCGTAAGATCTTATCGTAGTATTTTATTTTCTGAACCTAAGAGGTTTGCCTTTGCAAGCCTCTGTTATATTACCACTTTATTTCATCATGCCTGGTTTTAAGTACTGAAATAGGATATTTTCCTGTTTTTATAATGTTTTGATTCTTACGCGTTCTTGACTGTAATGCGCCACAGACTTTTGACAGTCCACATCCTGTATCTTTTTTCTGCATTTTGTATTGCTCGGGGTTTTTTCCCCCCTCATTCTTTTTCCATACCAGTATAGCACCAAAAAGCCCCTGTTTCTCACAGCCTTTAGCCAGGCGTTACAACTGGTGTGGCGAGGTAGCCCGTCCGTCCCCTTACATGGCAGCAAGGGCCAGTTTACTCAACTTGTGGTTTAAATAAACACCTCAAGCATTAGTGCTGTGATGGGGGGGTCATCCACCAGTCTGGGGGTGGGAGCGGTATGTCCTAATAAAGTGGCTAAAATGTTCAGTAAAAAACCCTGGGGCTTTGTCCTAGGGAAGAAGCAGTAGTGATTTTAAAGGGGGCTCCTTGAATCTGAGGCGGATCGGCAATGAGCGTGAGGTTAGGAAGTCAGCAAGGAGTACTACGTAGCGCCAAGAATGAGGGCACAAATGAGGAACTTGCTACCCAGAAGTAAATCTTAATTTTGTGGTCACTCTGTCCTGAAAGAGAGTTTGAGCAAAGGTGAGCGACCCGGGAAGCGAAGCAAGGCAGGGCTGAAAGAGCTACTTGGAGTTTCTACAACTGGAATTCTGGATTGGGGATGAGGTATTGCTTATCTTTACTCACTAACCTGAGGAATCCTCCATACTGGGAGAGCAGGCATCCACCCACAGCTGTGGAAGACGAAATGTTCTTGGAATGATGCAGCTTGTTAAGTGCAGGTAGGAGAAAGGGGTTGATGCTTTTATGTGGTGTTTATTCTTGAAAAGGTGAACCTTGGCTTTCCGGCAAAGTCCCAAATCACCTCCATAAAAGAGCTGTGTTGAAAACTTGAAAGGGTTGTTGAGCACTGAGGGAGGAAATGGGTAGAGATTGACTGTCGTGTCATACTGGATTGTGGATAAATGAACCTTTGAACTGGACCCTGCTACAAGCTTTTACGGTCTGAACATTACAGGAAATGTATTCTTTGGTATCTGTCTGCGTTTGGAAGTATATAATATACCCGAAGTATGCTATGTACTTTGATATAGTGTATCTCAAAGTATGAGGTTGATAAAAGTTTTGAGTGTATCAACGTTCATAATTGTCGAAAACACAGTTAGATAACGCCAAGAACTTTTTTCACTGGTGGAAGAAAATGGTTTTATCGTTATATTTATAGACAACAAATGACAGTGCCTTGGGAGAAATCCATGCTGGAGGTTTTCTGGCAGCTTCCCTTGTACTTTTTTATTACTCCGAGAAGGATGGGAAGCGCAGGTCGGGTTGCTGGGAGCTCAGCCTCCAGGGTGCCGCACAGCCCTCCCTCGTGTATGTTTTCGAGGGCAGGCAGGAGCTGACAGGGAAGCTGGATCTTTCACGTTCCCTTTTGATGTCTCCAAACTGCACAGAAGAAAGGTAATTACACGAGAGCAAGTGTGAGGCTTGCTGTCTATCTCCTTCCTTATCTATAACGTGGAAGCAGTGTTTGGTTGCGACGTTCTGGGAGTTAATAAATTAATGTTTGCAAGATGTTGAAATGTGGACACCCTATTTTATCACTTACCCGTTACCATGATGAAATAAAAAATTGCTCAACGGTATTATCCAAAAGTCTAATGTGTAACTGCACATGGAACATGGTATTTCCTAAAGTGTTTTTCCTTGCAGCCTCTTAGGTTGTCTAAGCTTAGGCTTTTGCATAGAAGTGCTTTGGTCTGGGGGGGGCTGGCATCTCTGAATCTTCTGAATGTGACAGCAGAGCTTCGGTGGTAGCTTGGTGGGAAGGTGTGAAGCTACTGCAGGATCTCTATTGTGCTGCTGAGATACAGCGGAAAAACGCCGAACTTGTCCAGCCTTTTGGGAGTTGACTTTGTTAGGTAGGATTTCAGTCCAGTCTGCATCTAACAGCTGTAGTCAGACCTGTTGTGCGGAAGACCCTAGCTGGTCAAAATCAGTTTTATCCCATGCAATTTATTGCTGTCGTACCATCTCTCTGAAGGGCTGGATTTGACCCACAGCGAGTGACCGGAGTTGCCTGTCATTTCTGACACGTGGAGAATGTCGTGACTGAACGTTTTTTAGATTCCAGCCGGGGTTTCCAGTTACAGGTTTTATATTTGACTGCTTTTGTGGCTGGAAACTTTTGCCAGCTGTCAACTTAAGAGCAAGTGGCAATCTGCCTTCTGAAGCAAGTGTGGCCTCTGCGTTTATTTTCAGTTTCACGTTATACTTATTGTAGGTTAAAAATGCTGGCATAACATCCTTGACCCTTTAGTAAGATACGCAGTGACCGCTGTTTGTGGTTAGAGTATTAACTAACTTGCTTCATGCAAGCGCAAATAACGGCAAGTCCTGATTCACGTAATAGTCAATTTAGGACCTTGGTAACTGAGGACATTTCATATTATGGTTTCCACATAATGAGCAAAGGGACTTTTTATGTGATATGAAGCTCAGTGTGCTAAAGGGTGGCGGGAGATGAAAGTAAACAATTATTACAATGCATTTTCTTTTTGTGTCTCTGTTTGTTCTTGAACAGATTGAAAACATCGATGCATGCCTGAGTTTCTTGGCTGCTAAGGGAATTAACATACAGGGGCTGTCAGCAGAAGGTGAGTCAATTGGTTGTTTAAAATTTCATTTTAAATGAGGAACCTGAATTAGTGCTTGTGATTGTAACTAGAACATGGAGTGTAATGGAAGATTAATATGGATAATTTAAATTTTGACAGTCTTTACTTCTTTTTTTCCCCCCATCTCAGCATGAAAGGTAGGTAAAATAGATATCTAATCTCCACACAGCTGACTTGTAACAATAATCAATGAGACCGAATTAGACTTCAGTCACTTCTTCATTTCTTTCTGTTAAAACCCAGAAATGTCTCATCTAAGTTCTATAATTGGCACATTGATCAGATATTTAAAGTGGACTGATGGTGGCTGTTTGCCTTTTGAGAGAGAAATTTATTTCCTGATTCTTCAATTGTTATCTTACCTGGAGAAGTATCCAGCTTTCTCTTATTTTTTAAAGAAAATTTTTTTTTTTTAAATTTGTTTCCAAATGCGCAGAACAATAAAATCCGAATGTTTTGAACCAAAACAAAAAAGAAAAAGACATTTTTACCTCTAATTAATCACTCTGCTTTTGAAGAGCACCAGAATTTTTCTGAAACCCAAACATGACTCAACATACTATATTCTTTTATGTCGGTGCGTGCTATCTGTCAGGATGTATGGTACCTGTTGGCTCAGCAGCTGTTTAACTGTTGTCTTATTAAGAGATCAAACAGATTTCTGTCATCCTCAGCACCAGCTTTCACTTATTTTCATTTAAATATGCCAGAAAAGCAATTGGGTTCGGTAGCTGCTGAGGCAAACTTTTAATATATGACATGACATCTCCTTCAGCGCTTCACAGAACAAATAATCGAATGTGCAGCATCAGGCGAGACTTCAGGTTGGATTTGGTGACTACGTCTCTTTGCAAACTCAGTTTCGGGGAGAAGGTTATGGCATCAAATCAGCACGTACTGTTACTTGTGTGTGGATAACTTGATTGCCGGTATGTTTAAAGCTGCGTTTTCTTCCTCTGAAGGAATCCTGTAGCTCAAGCAAGGAAGGCAAGAGGGGACGTGTAGGAGTGGGGCTGATCCTGGATGGCAGCGAAGCGCCACACGGCTCCTCGCTGGCTCCTGGCAGGATGGGGGAGAGGGTAGGAAGAGCAAAAGTGAGAAACCACAGGGGTCGAGATCAAGAGTCTAGTGAGTGAAGGGCAGAGGAAGAAAAAACCAAAGCAAGCGACGCAAAGGCAATCACTCACCACCTCCCACAAGTAGGCAGATGCCCAGCCAGTTTCCGAGCGATAGCTACCTCCCCACCACCCACCTCTATTTTGATTTCGGAGCGTGATATCATATGGCACCTGATAGCCCTTCGGTCAGCGGGGGTCGGCTGTCCAGGTCGTGTCCTCTCCCAGCTTCTTGCCTACCCCCAGCCCGCGCACGGGGGGAAGGCCGTGCGGGACGAAGAGAAAACCTTGACGCTGTGCAAGTGTTGCTCAGCAATAGCCAAAACGCTGGTGCCTTATCAGCACTGTTTCTGTCACAAACCCAGTACCCAGCACCACGCGCTTTACGATCGTCGTTTGAAGTCTTAGCTGAACCATGCTTTGCCTTGTTGATGGTAAATGATGTTTATGACATGTATGCCACATAAGCACTGTGGATGAACTTTATGGTGAAAGCATCTTGTACACAGGTTGTATATACGTACATCGCATTAAAAAAAATTACAAAAATGTAACAACTTTTATAACATTACTATAAAATTAAAGCTTTTTTCAAAAAAAAAAACCCTTATTAAAAATTCCAATCTAAAATTACATTTTAACAGTTTGGAAAATAGCTTGAAGAATTCCTTGCTGTCCTCAAAAGGAAACCTCCTACCTCCTCCTAGTCTATGAGACCTTACAAGACACTTAAAAATGTGTATTTGAAATGTAATTTCACTAATTTTGAGGCGGTTTGTAAGCATGGAAAGCAAAGTAGCACATGTTTAGTACATGTTGTTCTAACCTGAATATACCACAACTTGTAGGAGAAGAGGAGGCTGAAGGTCAGCTGTCCTTCTGTGGTGTATCCTTAAGCTGGGTTAGAACACTAATAACAAATATTTTCTTCCAAAACGAAGCTTTAATATGGTCGGCCCAAGAACTGCCTGCATTATGTGCCTCAATAGCTCAGCTATAAACAGAGGGATTCTCAAGTCAAGAAAAGAAAGTATGAGCTGAAACTTCTGACAGCAGAAAGTTTGTTTACCAGGGAACGATCAAAAAGAAAATGCAACCGAGTCCGTTGTAAAAGCCAATTTCAACCTTGACACGATATGTAAATATTGTAAGAATATAATAAATTTCACATTATTTGCCTGTCTTGATAGAACACAAAATCTAGGGAAAATAGCAGGTTAGTTGATGAGAAAACTTTCTGGGTGTGCAAAGTTGGCAGTGTAGTGTTGGTCACGCTGGGGAAGGGACCGCATGACTGGTGGTCATAGCTCTCCCCCCGTATCGCAGGTCAGACTCAGCAGGATATAGGTTATCCCATGGCTTCACTGATTTTTGCATTCCTGCCTTTCTTTTACACTCTCTAGGAATTAACATATTAAATCATACGGAAGCCAAGAAGAGACCAGTAATGTTTGCTGCCAACATATCAACGAGAACACTTACTGGCTCCACCACTAGTGTTGATGGAGAAGAGTGACAGCTAGAGAGGGGGAGGGAAGGAACATTTTTTAGAAAAAAAAGTTAAAAGACTTGAATTAAACAATAAATTCAATTTCTGTTCTTAGTCACTCCTTACCTGTGCTGAGAAAGGAGGAGGAAACTGAACAGGAGAGAACACCGAATCACTTAAAATGAAGAGTGCTGTAACCAAACAAGCCAGTGTTTCTGCGCAAGTTGCCAAGACCTGCTAGGTCAACTGCAAATAACTTTGTTTACTTCACTGGCAGATCCTCATCCAGGAGGAAGGAGAAGATTGTGATTGCTTCCCAATGGGAATAAACATTGAAGTCTCTCCTGGGTTGCCTGAGACCACGTCTTTTTCAATAGTGCAGTTTTAGTGTGAAGGGGAGTTAATGATTCAAAACTGGAATTTGGATGACTCCTAAATGCTGAAATAATTTGGGACTTCACATGTCATATCCTTCCAGTGTTAAAAAATCCTGCTTTGATATGTGCGTGCCACTTAGACATAGGCTTTTTTTAGGGATTTATGCAGTGCAGATGCGAAGGATCTGCAATCACTGATTATGGCCCTACTATGCTGGAGTCAGGCCCCCTTCCCCAGCAATATGGAGCCAAAAAGGCATTCCCTTCTCAAAGATTTTTAAAATCCTAAAATCTCCGTTTGTAGTTACTGAAGAAAACTATGGGGGTGCTGGAAAATTCTCTTCTCACTGCAATTTTTTATTGTCCATCGCTTTGAGCTGTCTCTCCGTACCCATGCTCTTAAACTTATTTCCACACCAAGCTGGGTTTTAGACTCCTTCACACAATATCTCCTCGCTCCAAGATTTTGAAGGTCTTGGAGGACGTAAATGTGAAGTAGAAACTCGAACTGATGTCAGAGATAGCAGCTGCACCTCTTCTGGGTAAGAGATTAGCTGGATAACGATCAGCTGAACAAATCCCGCTGGACTTTGGAACTACCGCAATTCCGTTTAGACTTTTGCCTCTGAAATGACATTCACACTTGTGTAGGTGGATGAATTTCAGCGTACACACTCTGCAGTACTGCAGTTCATCCATTTTAGGCCCTTTAGGTCCTTTCCAGTGCCAAGGTGGAATTTTTGTTTCCTCAGCACAAATATCCCACAGCGCTAGTTCAAGCATACCCGAGTAGGGCGCTTACCGTGCTGCCAGATTTTAATGATACCACACCGAGTGCAGTTATGTACAGTCTTCAAAAAAATACTCTTTAATTATCAAAAAAATGCCTGCAGATCTAGTGTGTGTGGTGGGAATTAATTCCTTCCTGCACTTCCATTCCTTGTTTCTATGAAATTCCCAGTATTATCCCTATTCAGATCCCCTGCCTCAGTAGAGTCTACCGAGTTCATCCCAGAGCTGGTTTTGCAGCTTTGGACCCCCAAAGTCAGCCCAGAGCCCTGTCAGCCTGGAGCACGTGCTGTCTGCGGTTGAGCCTGGCTGTACTTGGTTCAACTGCGAAGTATTCCTGCTTCTCAACATTTCGTCTTAAATTCCGACCTGCCTGTCGTTCTTTTGGCCCTTTCTCTCCTCTCCCGTCATTCACCGTCGACAAAATTTCCTGCTTTTTTTTTTTTCATTTTGTTCTCTTCAGCAGGCCCTCTGGCCTCACCTCATAAACGAACTAAGAGGGGTTGACGGGGACTGCCTGCAGAATCCCTCCCGCTAGCGCAAAGCGACGGAAGCAGACACCCGCTATCTTTTGGGGTGAATCGTACCTACATATGACAGCCCAAATTTCTGGCAGGATAGATACAAGCTCGGGAATGTGCAGTGAGTCTTCATTTGCGCTCCAGATAGCCAGTTTGGCTAACCAGTCTAGTCCACGTGAACTAGGTCTGGTTTTTCTAGTCCCACGTGCTTTACAGCACAGATACAACACGGGCTTCACAGAAACAGGTGCAAACAAACTTGACGAAGTAATAGTGATAGACCATTTTTCTTCTTCTTCATCGATTTGCTTTGATCTGTATTCTGTACGCAATGAGTACTTTATGATTTGCAGAAATTTCATTCACAAGTGTTAAAGGAATCAGATAATGATATTTCTCTACTAATCTATCTAGCAGACCTTTCTTTTCTTTACCTTTTCTTTGTCCTGAACTGTTTTGTTGCTTGGTGGTTTGGTTTGGTTTTTTTTTTTTTTCAATTTCCACCGAGTCCTGTGTATTGTTGTGAAGACAGAGCAGGATGATTGGCAAGCTCCAGCGGTAGAAGTTCCAGCTGTAGGGGAAACAAGCAGCAAGGGAGATATTCCAAGATGGAAATTTCCAAAGGGCAGATTTGTGGGGATTCTCTGAAAACCAAATTCAGGTTTCCCCTCAAACGTCTAGAGTGTTTGTTTCAAATACACAAGATGAGTCATTTTTGGCTCCAAATTTAAAATGGGTGGGGGACATGCTTGTCCGTATCCAAGTTAATATGCATATTTAAGCTGACACATGGACCGGAGGGGACTTAAAGCAGGAAGCAGCTGAGATTGCAGTGATGGGCAGAGCACACTGAGGTTGAAGTACTCTGAAATATTCTTTTTGTACAAAGTGCAGGGGCAAACTGCCAAGCAAATGACCTCAGTCTATCTTTAAGATAAGAGAAGCAGAAGTACCTCTGAAAGTCCCGTTTGAAATATTTTTCTTAAAATCCAGAGGGAAAGAGACTGCTGCTTTTGAAACTCGTCAAAGCTGTTGTTCATTTGATGATTACATTTTGGTCACCTCAGAAAAATGCCAAAAGCAGGTTACTTTTCTGATAAATACAGCAGCAGCCAGCCAGCCATAGAAAGCAACAGTTTCTAGGTGGGTTATTGTTATAATCACCCCTCGCTTCCGATGGCAATCAAGTCTCCGTTTACAATTTCGTGTAGCTTTGCTAAGTTTAAACATGCAGACCCATGGTAATTTCTTTTGTCTTCTGGCCCGTATTTGTGCAGTTAAGCTTCCCAGTGCCTCTGGGTCTGTTTAGTTATGCTTCGGCCTGTGATTAAGTGCTACTTTCCTTACAGTTCCCATGAGTAATTTGAGTTCTTTACTGAAGATAAGGAGATCCTTTTTACTGTGCTTTGCTGTCTTTTGTGTCTGTTTTACTTTATTGTCCACTTCCATCCCCGTTCTCCCTTGCAAAACACGGGCAGATTCGAGAAGGAACCTGCCTGATGCAGATGCCGACGGCGGCGGGCGAAGGCTGAGTTTGGGGCACGATGCTCCATAGGAGCGGGAGTGGACCAGGAAACGGGGAAACGGGTGGGATTCATTGGGACATCGCTGTCCAGGAAAAGACTAAAATTGGCTACGAGAACAAAGGAAGGCAGAAAATGGTTGCTTAAGGGCCCTGGGAAGGATAATCATCTGCAAAGGGAATGGGGACAGTGATGGGAGAGGGCACTGGTGGAGGGGCCGGGCTGCAGGGAGGACAAAATGGGTAAGGAAATTCAGTCAAGATGTAGGAAAGGAAAGGGGAGAGGGGAAAGGGAAAGGAATATCCTGGGTCTGGGTGGTGAGCAGGACCACTTAGAGAAGGTCTGGGAGTCTCTGAGGAGATGGGCATGGGCCAAAAGAAAATTAAGGAAGAAAGTAAAGTAGATTAGTGGCTAGGAAGAAAAGGTAGACTCGGGCACAGGTAGACGAGGAGACCAAAGCTGGAAGCTGGTGTAGAAAGGGGAGCAAAATTTCTAAGCCGTGAGCCTGAGATTTGCTGGGTAAAGGGCTTGAGGTTAAGAACAGAAGCTTTTTACACAGCAAAGATGAGCAACGTGAGCAGAAACGTGGCTGGGAGAGGGAATAAAGGATAGAGCCGGGCCCATTATAAAATCAGAGCAACCTTTCAGCCAGAACTGGGAACAGAAAATTCTGGGTCTCACCTTTGTGCTTGGCCGCTGTCTTGCCACGTGTCCTTTTTCCCCGCCTTGCACTAATGCACATAGTGGGGTTTAAAAGCATAAGGCAACAGTAAGTTTTATTAATTCAAGTGGTCTGTATAGTGCACGCAAAAGTTCAGCGGTTTGATGTAGTGTAGCTTTTTTAATTCCCTTTTTTAATTTAGTAAATTAAACATGGTAAATAACTAAGTCACGGCACATCATCAAGGTTGTCTGCAAGACCGAATTGGCGTTCTTGCATATTAATTATGATACAGCAGTTAACTGCATGTCCTGATACATGTTTTTATCTTTGTATTTCTGTTTGTTTTTACATTTTCACATTTGATATTGCATAGAAGAACAGGATGACTTTTAGGAATTGAAACATTTATTCGTTCAGTCAAGCCGTCTTTAGGTACTTCGAGTATCCATTCTTTATCAGCTTGTGATAGTATCAAACCGGTAATTATCTGTTCCAATACAGCTATTTCACCCAACAATCATATTTTTTAGTGCAAAACTTCCATCAGATTTTCTTAGGGGCAATAATTAGTCTGATATTCCAGAAATGACATAATACTATGTGATAACTGAGTAGCTTCTCCTCCTTATGTAAATTTAGGACTGAGAAATCACTTACAGTGTGCTGTTTTTAATACGCTTCTTGTTGTGGGGGTTCCGTTTTGGTTTTTCTAGTTCCCTTAGTTTAAAGGAACTATCTTTTTAAGCACCTTGGCGCTAACACACAGCCTATCGCAAGAAAAGCGAGACACGGTGGGGTCACCGCAGGGGAGAAATTAGTTATTTGTAGTTGGTGCTCACTGGTAATCAGCTGTAATGCCGATTAGCTGTGCAGAAAGCCTGTCATCTCCTGAAGGCACCGAGTCGGGGTGGCGTTACGAGGAGGGCAGCGGCCGCCCCGTTGTGCCGTTGGAGAGAAACGTCTCGTGGCTGACGAGTGCCTTCTGCGCCTTGCCTTGCAGAAATCAGGAATGGGAATCTAAAGGCCATCCTGGGCCTTTTCTTCAGTTTGTCTCGATACAAGCAACAGCAGCAGCAGCAGCCACAGAAACAGCAACCGCCACACCATCCGTCCCAGCAACCTGCCCCAGTAGCCCAGCAAGCAGGGCCTCCGTCCCAGTGCCAGGTCGGGGTCCCGCAGCAGCAGGTACCAGCTTCGCTCCAGACTCTGTGCCAACAGCCCCCGCAAGCTGCGCAGCATCCCTTCAAAGCACAACCAGAAATGCAGTCCAGGTGGGGAAATTTCCTTTAAGTTCTTGTTTGGGGGTTTTTTTTTTTTTTTTTCATCGTTTGGTTTTTTTTTTTCTTCTTGTTAAAGGTCTTCAAAAGCCAAAGAACCTTCTTTCTTTAGTTCTGCTGTAGAATAAAGAGTGTGTTGGAAAAGGAATGCTGGGTAGCAATTAACTTCACGCCTTTGGAAATCAAAACAGATGTGCTTAAATATGTTCTCAGTGCTGGAAATATGCAGTCCAATGGGTGTAAAATACCTGCTAAACCAAACCACCACAGTATTTTATAAGGCTTTTTTTCTCAGTATTCCTTTTGCTTCTTTCTACTCGCAAAGCACGTATATTGTTGCCATTACAGAATATATACTCTGGGCGTGGGAAAACCAACTTCGGTTCTCAGTTTACAAGAATTTCAGTCCTAAGGAGTGGAAGGCTCTGACAGCGGTTAAAGAAATAGAGCTCATCGTGGCTGGTGACGGTCAAAAGCAAATCTAGGCTTATTGGTCAAAAATAATATGCTGCTGGCTTACATGAAAAATAATTTTCACGATTGCTGTTTGTTGGCACTCCTAGGTCAGAATACAAGGATGCAGAGGGAGTCTTTGTCCCTTGAATGTCTTTAATCCCAGGGGTGCTCGCTCTTTGTTAGAATAAAACGATTTATGAAGACAGTGCCGCTGTGAATACGTGTACAGCCTTCTGCTTGGCTGACCCTTCCACTGCGAAAAGAGTGAGGGGTTTAGTAGGAATAAGTGGGCAAGATTGAAGGCTGAGGCCATATTTGCATAATTACTAAAGTATGAAGGCTTTTTTGGTTTTTTTTAATAAATATCTCAAATTCCGTTAGGGCTTATTTGTGTTAAGATAACACATATTAAGGTGAACGCTAGCTGAAGTGTTGCTTTATAAGGGATATAAACAGTTTAAAAGAGGCCTTCCAAGTGAAACTACTGAGAGGTTATTTGGTTTTTGCTTATGTCTGTCTTCATGAATCTGCTCATTTTGGGTGTAAACAATATTTTTGTATAATTGAAAAACATAGTGTTGCTACAGCATGTATAAACTTGTACAGGAAATAATTACTGTAAACCAAAGATGTACTGGAACGTATTTCTGCGACTTTTCTGTCAAAAACATGCAGAGATGCATGGGACCATTTGAATATTGCTTTGATATTTTCAGTCCATTGTGTGGACTGTGCTGGGTTTCAAATAATTTAAAAATATCTAACCTGAAGGTCTTAAATGTCATGTTTCCTTAGTATATGCTAAAGTGAAATTGCTCAGCTTTTGCAGAAAAATACATCTAATAAAAGGTTGAGAAAGAAAAGAGTAATAAAGTTGAGGTTTGCATGCAGAATTGCATGTTCATTACTCTATAAAAATTAATTCATTTCAGATTTTAGGAATTTTGACATAAAGTTTTACTCTAGGTAAGAAGCTTTTTTTTTCTCCTGTGGAATTCATAAAAACTCTTTCCTCCCTAAAACTAGTTACTAAGTTTGATGGCTTAAAAAAAAAAAAAAAGTTCCTTTGTTCAATGTTATCTTCCGCTTTTTCTTTCCTGTCATACAGTGCGTCTCCCAGGGACTCATCTCAAAGCAAAATCATCCGATTCACTCTTGGTCAGAAAAAGTCTTCTAGGTTAGCATATCTTCATCTTCTGCAAAGCATGAATAATCCTTTTGCAATCTTTCTGGATGCATGTTTAGGGTTCCTGTTGAAAATAGTTTGTAACTAGGCATTTTACAAAGAGCTGAAACCTGGAAGTGCGAGACGGGATTTAATTTTTTTTCTTTTTTTTTTTTTTTTTTCAAGGTGTAGAATGTGTTCTGGCCTGCAAGAAAATAATTTGATTTTCTTGTCCTTATGAGCTTTTGCTTTTGAGAACAAACCATGGTTCTGGGAGTTCTTTCCCCACTGTACGCATCTGTATTAGTTGTATTTAGATCTGCGTTATCGAAACGAGTAGTATCAGGCTGTTGTCTTGGCTAGTAAGGGGAACGTCATGCGAGCCAAGCAAGCCCAAGCAGCACCCTGTGGGTCTGTCTCAGCAGCGCTCCTGCATTCCCCAGTGCTCTGCAGCTGAGCACATCTAATCTCCCTAAAAATGATTAATAGGTATTTCAGTCTATTTTTTTCCCTGAATCCCAGCATGACTTGCATGCCAGCTCGTATGACCATGTCGTCTCAGTGATCGTAAGGGTTGCTGTTGTTAATGTGGTTATTAATCATGTTTACTTCTACTAGTATTATATATTAAAATGTTTTACTAGCAATTTTTCTGTAGTTATATGTTGGTAAAACTATACTGTATCATTTTTGCTAGGCTTGTGAACTACTAGGATTTTTATTCAGCCTGGCAAGTGTGTATAGATTTTTAGTTCTGCTGTATAATTTGGATTTATTTCTCCCATCTTCTTTCTTTTATGACAACAGTCTGCAGTGTAACCCCTGTTAAAACGTCCCATGTTTCCTTTTCATGTTCTCTCTTGATCATAATTACGGCTTGACAGTTTGTATTTGCCTAGAAGAGGTGCTGACGTGCGGTAATGGAGAGCATTCTCCAAGCTCAGTACTTCTCCTCTAACACCAAGAAGCTAGAAGCGTCTCCCTGAACCTATTTTTCCCCCCCCCTTAGATTTCGCAGGCACTGCTGTGAAATATCTTGACCTAATGCTAAAAGCAGGGGCTTAAAATCAGTCAGTTAAACTAGAGGGGGCAGGGGGGGAAGGTCTAAGAGAAACGATATCTTCTTCAAGAGTGTTTTTAGCACCTATGTTTTTTATTCTCGGTATGTTTTTATTGGCAGTGACAACACTGACTTGAATTGAAAACTTGTCACTTCTTGAGCGGTCACATGGTTTGAGTAGCTTTAGTTACTTTAAAATGTGACAGATTTGCAAAACCCGTGCGGGCATGTGTGGAGAGCCTTTTCTTACCCATCGGTACAAGAACATTATCCCTTCCCTCCTGCCAGACCCTGCTAGAAAACTCCCCTCCCAGTACCGGGGGCTCTGGTAGCCTTCCTGTAGTGGTTGCCCCGTATTCGCAATCTTTTATCACTGGGTGGAAACTTTCAGCTGAGGTATCTTGTTCGTCCATCGTACCTGGAGGAAACCTAGCTCGTTTCCTATTAAGCAAAACAAACTCTTAATGAACTTTCTTGTCTTGGTGACTTCCAAATTCTCAAGATCAGTGCTTGTCCCCGGTTTGCCTCTGCTTCTTCCCGTGTAGTCTCCTCTACAGTGGATGAAGCATCTCTGGGATGTTCTCATTTACACCTTGCCGCAGCGATGAGTATGTACAACTTCCTAGCACCCCCCGGTGTTGAAAAAGGCTGGATAAATTGAGGGCCTCGTCTAAAAGGCTTCGGCAAAGTCAACCTCAGAACCATGAAGTGCTGCTGCCAGATCTGTGGTGCTTTGAGTTTGTAAATTAATTTTTGGTTTTGTATTTGAATGATGCCCTTATGTCTTATCCTTGTTTGAGCTTTGAAAGCATGTGCATGCAGCTGCTGACATTTTTGCTCTTTTCTTTCCTTCGTGTTTCTTTTTGTATTTCCTATTTCCTCGCTAGTCTTGGAGAAGTCCGTTTATTTAGGAAGCCCTACCAGACTCCTTCCTGGCTTCTCTTCCTTCCCCGAGGCACAACGGTGATTTGGTCGCTTGCATCCCCATTCTCTCTGACAACTGGGACTCCTTCGCTTTACCCTATTGTTGGCAGAACTTATTTAAAACAGTTAGGGTTTTGTCGTTTATATTAAAAAGTTTTAAAGAGATTCTACCATACAGAAAATGGAAGGATGGCAAAGAGGGGTCCCTTTCAGTGCTGCTGTAGGTGACGTGAACTGGTTCGATCTTTTAGTCTTTAACGTGATGTCCTTGCTTTTCAAAACAGTGAGCTGTTTCCCTGATTCTCTTCAGTATGCATTTTGAACAACTATCGAATCTTTCAATTTTTAATATTTCATCTATTTGGAATGTAGAAATATGTGCTTATTAGTGCACAAATTATAGTACAAACATGGAATCTTTATGGATGAACTTTGACTTTGAAGGACTCGAGCACACATACTGTTCTGAGATGCGATGCCAGTGGCTTTCCTAATTCTGTCAGGCTTTTTAGAAAAGTCTTCCCCCTCCTCTTTTGCCTGAAAAGCATGAAAGTAGTATCCCTCCCTGTCTTACTCCAGAATCCTAACTACATTTTTTTTCTAGGTAAACAGCTAAATCTTGTAAATACAGGCTACAGTAAGGAAATGCTGGAAGAGATTGACCCAGTTTAAACCAGAGGCTTATACCAGCTCACTGATAAATTGGTTGCCCTAAGAGGGGGCACTTAAGCTTTGTGTGATGTTTATAGGCTCAAATAATTAAAGCAAGTTAAAGTTTCACTGGGCTTGGCTGCTAGGCTTTGTAGCTTTCCGAGCAGAGCTGTGATGTGCTTCTCTACAAGGGAGAAGGCAGCCGTCTTCTGTCTCGTTGTTTTTTCCAAAATAAGGGTAGCCCTTATGTGGCCAGCATATAATAAAGTGTCCAGCAATCTCGTTTAAGAACAGTATTGTCTCACTTAGTCTTAACCTTGCACCAGTGGCATTGCTCCACTGAATTTACTTGAAAATATTTCTGATTCACAAGATGGATAGCAAGTGACCGTTACTTTCAGTACAGGTTTTTTTTTTCTGATGTAAAACAATTCAGACTGTAGCTTGTGATGTGTATTTTTCATCTAGGATGATTTTTTGATTTGTTCTTATAAAAGAACAGGGACCCTTATAAGTATATACTTGTGGTATTGATCCTTTTTTTTTTCAGCTTATGCATGGTATTCCATAGTTTCTTTCCCAGTCTGTTTTTTAAATATATTTAATCGTATTGTAATTCTTTCATCAGACTTCCAGGCCCCACCACGAGGGTGTCCACTGCAGGCAGTGAGGCCAAAGCTCGTGGTTCTATTAGTGCCAACAATCGACGCAGCCAGAGCTTTAACAATTACGACAAATCTAAGCCTGGACTTCCCCCTCCGACACCAACAAGTAGCAATGACAAAGGTAAGCACCTGCGAGTTTGGCATCCTCAGATTTTTCTTCATACTGGCTTTCTTCAGGGAAAATTGAATTTTCCATTAAGCTCCAGAAGTCGTAAGACTATCTCCAAGCTGTATGGTGTAAACATGACATTTACAATCCAAAAAACATCCAGCTTTTCTTGAAAAAGGTGTAGTCCTCCTTTAATATAACTGAAGTTGTGACTTGCTGTCCTGGAGGTACGTGCAAAAAAATAGCTTCAGGAAAAGCTGACACTGGTGAAACATGTTTTTTCATTTTGCTTCAAACACAGATAAGGGGGCATGAATTAATCAAAAAATAAGACATTCTGATGAGTAGTTTGACAGGAATGGAAAATGACCACTAAAGATTTTGTCTGTGTTTTTATATGATAAATAGTACCATTTGCTTTCCTTTCCTCCACTGCTTTGGAAGATCTTTTAAGTTACAGAAGTACATGATTTAAATCTATGCTCAACAGTCGTATAGCATAGGGTTTGAAGGCAGGAACATGTTATAGTTTTATAAATGTTGCAGTGAAGCTGTGTCTATGGCAGCGCATCAGAAATGCCAAGTATCGTGTTCTGTCTGAAGCAGTGCTTTTTTGAATGACATTTACTGACTTTGTGTCCATTTACTAAGCTAATAATCTGACAGCATTCGTTAGCTTGAGTTTGCAGCTCTGAGCTCTGTAATGCGGCATTTACCAGTGGAGTCTGGGGGGATGCGGCTGGTGAGAACTGAGAGAATCGCTCTAGTCTGATACGGTCAAATTGTTGGCACGGGCTGGCAGGGAATTCTGTCCCCTTAATAAAGTCATTGCGCTTACGAAGATAGGTCAGCGTTGGGTTTCGGTATGATCTTCTCGCAGCGACTCGGCAGTCGCACCCTTTAGGCTCAAGTCTCCTTGTCGTCCATGCATAACTTCTGTTAACAGTAATGAGGATTTTGCTTGAGGGAAAAATACTGGTCTGGTTCAACTTGCCTGTGGTTCTTATGCTTGTTTCTTTTCAGGAAATTGTGTTTTCCTTCTCTAGAAACTGTTGTCCTACGACTGCATGTCATTAGCTTTTGGAACGTTACCCCATCTAGCCATTACAGCCCAAAACCTCATCTTGTGATGGTGGCAGCGGAGGGTCCTCGGCATCCTCCAGGGACTTTCTGAATCACCCTGATCAGACCTTGTGTAAGAAGAAAATTAAATTCACAGCCGAATAATATAATTATTATAATTAAATTATGATGCTTTAGCATAATATGCTAATAAATTAGCAACATTCTACCTTCTTAAATCCATGCTTACTATTTCGAAGGTACACTATGTAAACAGTAATGATTTAACTGTAACATCAGCGTGTAACAGTCATCTCTAAATCTGAGCTGGATCTGGCTTTCAGTTAAAAGACCAAGCTGACACCTTATGGCATGAGCAGTAGAACCGATGAAACCCTGTTTTCCTGTGTAACACCTCCCCAGTCTCCCTCTGTCTCCTTGTCCATCCTCTCCTCTTCTGCTCATGTCCCGTAACTTCTGGACTGGGGAGACGCGGTCTGGGTTGTGTCTCGTCCTGAGGCATGGGCTGGTTGGCCAGATGATCCCTACCCGCCGATGGGTGGTGTGCTCTTAGGCTGCCGCAAAGAGAGAACTTGACCTGTCTTAGGCTTTTGCTCAATTTACCAAGGTCACTAAAGAAGGAAAGTAAAGTACTGGTTTCAGTCTTAAAAAAAAAAAAAAAGAGAAAAAAAGAAAAAAAAAAAGTCCTGACACATACAGGGAAATAAGAATCATTTGTCAACCGAGTAACTTAAATACCAACTGCTTTTAGGCAGACAGTTCCGTGAACCCTCATTCCTCATTGTAATCCATCTCTTCAGAAAGATAAAGTGGTCGCTGAAGAAGCATACAAGATTATCTGCTTCCTATGAAAATTACAAATGACTGAAAGAAACAAGGTTGGTTTTTCGGTTGACAGCCCACATAAGTTGCATTAAATACTCAGATTTTTGCTCTGGTCAAAATTTCCAGTCATAAATTACAGTCTTCAAAAAAAAAAAAAAAGAAGGCTCATGTAAGTTGAACTTGAACTTAAAAATATAATCATGACACAAAGTTGGTCTGCATCCATGAGAAACAAAAGCAGTCGGTCTGACAAATTTTTGGCTTATTTTAAGTTAATTGTAACGTCGCCAGACAAAGTTTATTGTCAAAGTGCGAAGACAATTCAAGTTTTCTGACCCATATCCTGTATTTTGCCTAAGGAAATGAGACTTACATGACCATGTTGGGTGCCAGTCTTGGTAAGTTTTCATCTCTATACCCGGTACAAGCTCCGTTGCGTGTTTTTGGAGGAGGAAATGGGAGAAAGAGAAATCTGCCTGTTTTGGCGCGAGCGGTCACTTTGTGATAGAAGGTAGCCTTCAGTGTATTATGTTTGCATAATTTCTTACAAAAGTAGGTTGTAATTTTCAGCTTTTATTAATCTGTGGCCTCTCCTTCCAAATGTAAATTGTCTTGTTAGTCAATCGTCTGTGTCTTGTGGCAATGAAAGTGCATTAATTGAAACAGAATACATCAGAAATGAAAAGGACAGTAAATGGAGCATGGAGGAATAGCTAGCTACTGGAAAATAAATAACCTAGATTTTTTTGAAAGATTCCATTAATCAATTAATGATGTGACCCCTGGTTTTCTAGAAATCTTGGGAAAAGGATTTATGTTACATCAAAAACGATTACACTGCTGCATAAAAATAAGAGATTCTTGGGTGCATGCACGTTTTTTGTGAGATACGTACGTACTCTTAGCAAAGGAGCACCCGTAAAGAGACGCGAGTCTCACTTCCCCACAGCTTACGTTGTGTCTTCAGGATTTTATTTTGCTTTCTCAGTCTTGACGTGCTGTCTGAAACCGGTTTCAAGATGTGGAGAAGAGATCCGTCTTCTCTAGTACGGATGACTTGGACACCTAGTTCAGTCCTGCAGACACCTTTGAGGTTAGAACACGATAGTTTTAACCTGCTTTTTGGAGTCAGCCCTACAGTTTATATGCAAGATTCCCTTCAAGCTTACAGGAATTTCAGTGCCCTCATTCCTCCTGTCAGAAAATGGTAACACACTAAGGTACAGTTTGCTATTTATTGTCACAGTGATGTTATATATGTCACATTTATAATTGCAGTAGCATTCTAGGCAGGGTATTTTAATGCGTGAAATTGCTGTTACAGGCTTTTTTTCTTAAGAAAAATGCAATTAAAATCTAATTGCATTTTTGGATTGTGGGGAAATAATGAGCCACTCAGGCTTGTGATTTTTTTTATGTCATCATAATCCCTTCGTACAATTGGAGCTTTTTAATTCGCTTCTGAATTGTCAGTTATTTAGTCCATGCCTATGTAAGTATGTATACCTTTGGTTTACTTTCTTGTCCTTTAATATCCTTTAACACCACAAGTGTGCTATAGCATGAAGAGTTATCAGACACCTCCCAAGGTCTCTACTGACCTCATCTAAATTATCAAAAACATTTCTAAGGAATGTAAAGAGGCAAATGAGCTTTGCATTTCTATGCCTGTATGGAAATTATTAGTTACTGGTTATCTTGAGGCTCCACGTTACCATGTCCTTCTAATTGTCTAATATGATCACCAAATAAAAAATAGCCAAAATTTTATTTGCATGTGCAATTTAGAATAAAGAAATCTGCTTTTTGTCCATGGCAAGAAGGAGCAGAACTGTGCCCTAGGTAGTACAAAGAATTAAACTTAAATACTGGAGCATACAACTTCAGTAAAGACTTTGATACAGTAGATTTTCTCATTAATTTGTTTCAGTCTTTTGCTTAGCTACACACAACGGAGAGTCTTCTGAGACATGCTTTGAAAGCAGTCTGCAGGTCTGCAAAACGGTGTGTATTTTTGATTAGCTCTGGACACCCTCATATATGCACTATCTTCACTGGTCTTCAGGCACTCAGTTTTCATTTTGCAGTCTCAAAAGTCTGGTAACATTGTATGGGAGTATACTGCTTATTGCTTTCTGATTTGTATCCACAGTCTATAAAATCCCTGAACTTATGAAGCTCTAGGAAACATCAGCTTAATATGCCATCTCCAGTATATTTATGAAGTAATACAGTAATGACAGGCTTACATGCCTTCTTTTTAGTTTTTTCTTCCACTTTGTTCCTAATATTTTATTTAAAATAATCCTACAGAGGGCAGTAGAAGTCTGTGGGAAAAATGACCCTTTTCCTTTGGATTGAACATTAGGTAAGATGTCAGTTACAAAAAAGCCCTACCAGACTTTGCCCATCTCCACACAAGATCAAAGGAAATGTTTATTATTCATATTTATGACAATGCTAATGATGTCAAGTTTTACTTAAATAGGTAGTATTAGAAAAAAGAAAAAAAAAATGCATACAGATTCATGCACTCAGATGAAATAAATGACTGTTTTAATAGCAGCATTCTTGCAAACTTACTTGATACAAGTCTCGTGAGAGGGTTCTGAAACCAGATCCTGCTGACTCAGCTATAATCTTAGCTCTGCGGGTCTCAATTTTCAAGTATAAGTACACTATACAGACAGGAGAGTAAGTAAAGTGTGTGCTCTTCCAGTTGATACTCCTTTTATTTCTTTCAAATCTTGGGTAAACGCTTTTAACTCGGAACACAGTGTATATTTAATCACTGTCTTTTAACATGTAAAGGGTAGTCACTGTATTCACAAGGACGCATGGTAACAGAACAAGAGGCTCACATTCCTTTAGGGGAATTTCTGTCAGGCAATAGGAGTAGAATCCTTCACTATGAGAAGGATTAAACATTGGAGAAGTTTGTCCAGAGAAGTGGTGGAATCTCCCTCGCTGGAGGTGTTCAGGACTTGCCTTGACGGAGCCCTGGCCAACCTCACCTAAGGCTCTGCTTTCAACCGAAGGTTGGAAGGAATGACCTCCAGAGGTTTCGTACAACCTAGACTGTTCTAGGATTTCTACAATTTAAGTGTATGGTTAGTTTCTTAGAGTGTTAAAAGCATACTGGACATTGACTAAAAGTGATTTATTTAAGGGACTCGGCGAGGTGGGTTGGGGGGGAGGCAAAGCAAAGTCAAAGTGTGCTTCAGGACTGATAGTTCTACCTCTTTAGAAGAATCTCTAATATTTTGTAAGTGTCCTACATGCCTGCCTTACTTAAATGTTCCATGTTTTCCCCTTATTTGACGCTCAGTTCTGATCTGTTGTGCAAAGGTGTGCGTATAGCACCGTGATGCAGTGATACTCAAACCGGTCTGCGTTATACCCGTTACAGACATATTTACCCTACTGACACAGCTAAAACACTTCCAGTACAAAGGGTGGCATCGAGGCAGAGGGAAGTACGGGCACCTGCGGATCCCAAAGAGACAGGGTCTCATTGCAGCGACAATTTTGCGTGGCTCAGACCTGTATGGAGCCAGCAGCAAGGGGCTAATATTACTTGAGTCCAGCTCTGCGCTCTGGCAGGTGTAAAATTACCACATTTAGAAACCTTTAAGCATTATTTCCTTTTAAAATTTTTATTAAGTATAAACTAGTTAAATAGGAAGAGATATTACAGCGTTTCAAAGGACAGCTAAGGAATTTCTTTCCTATAACTTTTTAACTTCGTGTTACCAAAATAGGACTGACTACCAAGTTAGTAAAATGTTAGCAAGGAAATGTAACCTCCGCTGCGCCGAGCAAATCAGTCGTATTGGTGTATGGTTACGTATGCCAAATGCGTGCTAAAAATGTGTGTGCTTTGTACGTAGGCAGTTATATTTATCGGTATAGTTCAAGAGGGCATGGCATATCTTGTCATAGCTTTAGTAGGAGCAACTCTTCAAAGTTAAGTCTATATAGCTGCAAGGAGATTTTCACACTAGACAAACGAGAATCCACGTGGTGCTGATTCCTGGAGGTGCACTGCTCAGAAAGCCACCGGCGGATTCTCTAGAGTGCTTGTACTTCCCTGTCGTCTGAATTAGATAGCAGACACAAATTAAAAAAAAAAGAAAAAAAAAAAAAAAATGGTAGTTTTGTTTGTCCAGAGTTGGTTACAAGGTAATCTTTTCTTTTACTGAAGCTGATGCAAACTATAGTTTTTCATATCAACTTTACTGTGAAATCCATATTTGTTTATTTAAATGTCCACTTGTGTAAAAAGTAGAAAATCCTAAATCTGGAACCGAACCACTTGAAATTTCTCCTCCTAATGACTCAAATGTTCCATATTAAATCCTGCATTGATATAAAAAGTATGTGGGAATACACTCTTATGGCTTGGTTCTGTGTGATACTGAGCTTGTCTTGAGCTCAGTGTCACTTAAGGTCACTTAAAAGTGGCAAATCTGGATTATGTCAAACCCTCAGGTTCCATTTAAAATGCTACATTAGAAATAGAGAGGAAAATGCTTGTCCTTAGGAGGAGCAAGGCGAGAAACGTGCATAATGAGATCAGAACTCACAGTTCTTGTGGGTAATATCTTGAATGCTAAAATTTTCAGCAGTATTCAAACGGGATTTGAAGAAGAGAGATGCTTGTAAAACATAGAGAAGAGCACTGCATAATTAGAGGTTTGGAAAAACTCCTTTGCAGTTAGGTATTTAAAAGGTTAATTTATGTTCTTTGCTAAAAGAAAGGTTACTTCCTTGTTATCTACAAGATACCTGTAGGTAGTGACATTTATAGTAATAAGAATTCTTTATTACCTCAATAGATAGCATATGAGTATCCATTTGTTTGGAATTGGAAATTAGCCCAATTCAGACCACAAGCTGGATAGAAATTTTAAGAATGAGGATGATTAGCCATTGCAAGAGATTAAATCGGACGTAATGAGTCAACATTTAATATTTGCCCAGAGCTGATGTTCAGACAGAGGTTACAGTTTTGGCTCAAAAATTACTGAGTTAAATTCCTTGAACCACATTATCTTTAAGATCAACTCAGATGATCCTAGTAGTTTTCTTGAATGAAAAATCTTTCATTTAAACACATGAAATTGGAGGGCAAGCCCTCTTCTGTAGCTGCACATAAAATCAGATGAAATATTTGATGTTCTGCATGACTGGGTTTGGCTCCTGTACCAAGTACAGGATGGTCGAGTGATGTTGCACAAGCTTCCTCACTTGGAACCCTTATGTTCTTTTTAACCTCATGCAGTTTTTCCACTCCAAATACATTAATAATAATAAACAGAGACGAAACCCAGGCTTTTGCCTTTGTGCCAAATAATAGCTAAAGAATTTTTAAAAAGTGGTCATAAAAGAGATCCGAGACTTGTAAAGCATGACAGAAATTCCCGTTAGAGAGTTAACGTTTTAATTTTTTTTACCCGTTTATAGTAGCATTCAGCGCAGAAGCCCGATTGTGCAAGCGAAGGCTTTTTCTGGCTGCAGGTAGAGGGATACCTATCATGACAGCTATGACAGGGGAGCTGGGACGTCGGATTCGATTCCCGTGGCGTTGAGCCAGCTTGACTTGGGGCTGGCAAAAGGTTACTGGGCTGGCTGAAGAACCGTCTCTTCCAAGTGGAAGCCATAGATACGGCCAGTCTGTTCCAGTGCTCAGTGCCGCCTCGTCTCCCCCTCTTCCTGGCCAAAAAAAAAAGCCATTCCTTTTGATACGTAATGGTTGAGATGATCAGGATAACAGGTGTTATATTTAAAGCAAACAAACCCACTAGCTGTTTCTATGCGGTGACGACGGAGTCGTCAGCTGCGGTGTGGATGTTTCAGAGCTGGACGCGGTAATGACCAACCTGGCCTGGTGTGAACTCGCGTCAAATGACTCTTGTCCTCTGGAAGAAAGAAGTTTAAATAAACAAATTTTATTGTCCCCGGTTGATATCAGCTCAATTATCTACAGTTCATAACCACCTTCTAAAATTTTTTATTCAACCGGAGGAGGCAATAATAACACTCCAGTGTTGGTAAATCGATCTGTTTGGGCCTACAACAGCAGTTGCCCTCTGTGGTTTTGTCCATTTTAGTAATCAGGCTAGAGGAGTTATTAGGCAGGATGGTTTGGCTGACTAAGACGAGTTAAAATAAAAGCAGGACCTCTAGATTTGGTCTTACGGGTGGCTTACTGCAGAGCCTATGCCAGTCAACTTCTTTGTTTTAAGCATTGAGGAAAGTTCTTTTAATGGCGTTGTACTGAAGTAACTCCAGTTTTCTAGGTTCATCAGGGTCTGTGGTCGATTCCTGTCACGTGCAGAAACTAGCTTGAAATAACAAAAGGATGTTTTTTGGAGAGCCCGGTAGGGACACTGTCTTTAAATCAATTTGAAAACCACTTGTGGTGTCCTCCTGGTTTGTTTAAAAAGTCATCGTAATGTTGGTAGCTAATAGAAGCTACCAACAATATAACAACATGTTTTATTTATATATATATTATATAATACATATATATAGTGTATATATATGTTATATATATACATAATACATATATATAGTGTATATATATGTTATAACATATAACAGTTGTTACATATATGTTATAATTATAATACATATGTGTATAACAGTTGTTAAAAATCTCAGCATTTTGAATGGCATCTTTTACTAATCAAGGACTGAAAAGTCCTGAAGCGTTCAGGTGCGTGGTATCTTACAGAAGAGAGAGTTTGTGCAGCCCCACAAAGTTAATTTGCGACGGGGAGGGCTCCCTGGTTTTATGGTGCTCCCCGTTGAGTCAGTCACCGCAACATCTGGTGGCACACAGACGTGTTGCTAAATGAGGCAGAAATGTGAAATATTAAGCCTGGTATCTCGACCAATGTCCTTTATAGGCTACGACTTCCGACTGAGGAGTCCGATATACTGAAATTGATATTGAGAAGGCATTGACCCTTTTGGTACAAACTGCCGGGTCGTTACTGAAATTGGATTTAACTGTGCCGATGGAGACTAGAGCTGTGCGCGGTTCTGCGAGGCTGCTGAGAGACGGTGGGGGAGAGGTGGAGTGAGGAAGGCTTTTGAAACCAGGAGCAGCAGAAAGATTTAATAGTTCGGTAGAGACTAGCAAAAATAAGCAGAGTGTCTGAGATGGAAGGATTCCTCTCCATATCGATGAAGAGCGTATGGATGTCAGAAAGCTGGGAAGTGATTTGATAGAATGAAAGAGTTGGCTCATGCAACAGATAGCAGTAAGTTAAAGATTTTTTTTTTGACAGTTATAACTTTCTTCATGACTGAAAATTGTGTCCATATAGATTTAGAAAAATATTCCTTAATTTGACTTTTTGGAGTAGTTACTTTCACTCCTGTTCTATATCCATCTCAGTTTTAGTTTTCTTTTTAGGTTTGTCTTTCTTTAGAAAATTGAATCAATCTGATGTTTACTTTTGAAGTGTTGACTTGGTAAGACTGTGCAAAGTTCACCAAGATCAAAAGGACTGCAAAAGTGAAAAAGTTTTTATTTTTTTAAAGAGGCCTAAGTCCATAAAGTTTGAAACCAGTTTACCCGCACTTTCAGATTTTCCCTGGGAAATAAATGTGACTGGCTCAACAAGCTGGGAATAGAATTAAACAAATTTCAGTCATTCCACCCTTTAAAAATGTGCAAGTGTTTCATCTAGGTCAGGTGTGAAGCAAACAGCACATTCTGCTCAGCATTTAGGATGCTGCCTCTGTGCCCATCTGTGCTGGCAGCCGAGAGATGCTCTGGTTTTACTGACTGAGGGTTTTCCCTCTAAGTCATACTGATGATAAAAGAAGTTTACATAATTTGTCTTGACAAATCCATAACCAGAGTAGTTGGTATTTCCTATTGTTCTGCTGTATGCACTACCAAAAAGCTGATGCTGGAATAACCCTATCCAGTTTTCTAAATATAACTTGCATTGAAAGGATTTACCAAAAGTTCAGTATGATTTATTTTGCCTTGAATATAGTACAGTGATCATGAATTTGATGTGTCCGAGAAAAAAAAATAAAAACAGCGAGAGAAAGGAAGGAGTGTGGGATAATCCGAAAGATACCCTGAGAAACCTGGTCATTTGTTTTGTATTTTCTTCCCAGGAGAATCTCTAGGGTTTTGCTTGTCCCTTAGTCTAAAACTACTTTTGATGTCCTTACACAAATTTGAGTCATAACTTTGCAGTGTAGATATGCCTTCTGGTTTTAACTCTATTTAAAGAACTGTGTTTAAAATTATGACAAGTTTGCAGCATATATTATGTATTTATAGAATTGCGTCTGTAAATAACCTGGGGAGTCTGTGCTCCCACTCTGAAGGAAAATCAACTGTACCTATACCTGAGGGGTGTTTGCTGGTCTGTTCTGAAATGTCTCATGACAGGGATTTGACGATCTCCGTAAGTGTATCCCTTTCAGTGTCCCTTTGGTCTTAAAGCTAGCTTTTTCAAAAAAATATAAACCCAGGATTCTGCTTGGCTAAAAATTAAGCACGTTTTTGCTGCTCTTCCTTGATTGCTGTCCTGTTTATAATAGCCTTCATATATTTGAAGGCTTACGATGTCTCCCCTCAGCCTTCTTTCCTCTAGACTAAACAACCTCTACTATTTCAACCACCTTCTCACAGGTTCTTTGTGATAAATCGCGTATACACCTTGATGATCTTGTCTGGCTTTTTCCCAGTCTGTCAGTCTCTTTTAGAGGGGTGCTGGGGCTAGACACGGCGCTCCACCTGATGCCTTAGTCTAGCGCCGAGTAGAATAACGACATTGTCTGTCTTATATATGATACTCATAATGCATTCCTGAACGACGTTATTTTTTCCTTAGTGTGGCACTAGAGAGGTGTGCAGTTGTGGTCTTCTGTAACTCCTGTTTCTTTTCTGCAGTACAGTTGCACAGCTGATTGTTTGACCTTTTATATTTAGGCATTCAGTTTCTCCTTTTTAAGCACAGAACTTTTCAGCCAACTTCAGTGAATGTAATCTTATTGACTCAGTCTATTTCTCCAATTTACCAAATGTATTAGTGCCTCTGTATTCCCCAGACATAACGATACTGGCTTATGTCATAAGACGACCTTCACGAACGTCATTAGCATCAAACAAAATACTCATCTTTGGGCAACTGAGGGAGAGAGAGATGCTGGAATATTGCTTGCAACCTTTCACTTTTCTAATCAAATCTATTTTTTGAAAGATTGGCTCATCTTAGTGAATCTTTAGCGGTGTATTTATGTTGGGTGTGTGCCCATAAAACAGCTTAAAAACTGTCAGAATACAACAAGCAGTATGACACGTTTATAGGACAAGATACAAGTATGCAGTAAATCATATCTGTGCTTAATTTTACAACTGTTCAACTGGCTGAATTTGGCATTTAAAAATATGTCCTCTTTTACCTAAACAAAGGCTGGCTGAAGGCTTAATCGTGGCTGAAGAGGAGCTTTACAAGACCACAGAACTTTGCCATATTTGGTTTAAGCTTTAGAAACATATAAAAAAAGCAAAAAATTTATTTAAATAATGTTTTTGAAAAAAAAAAAAAAAAAAACCAAACAGTCCCCCCCAAACCTCCCCCAAACAACTAAAAAAAATAGCAAATGGCACATTCTTAACTGTACAGTTCATGAGGATAAAAATCCTGAGCTTTCAAGTAAAGTGTAACCTTGAGAAGCAGCTTCTTGCCCAGTGTACATTTGCATAGCTGCATTGGAGACAGTGGAACCATGTTAATTTATACCAGCTGAAGACCTGGCTCAGCATTTCATGGCCTTTACAGTTCCTAGATGTTTCCTTTTAAAATAAATATTTACAATTTCTTGTAAATTTATTGCTGAGTGAATTGTGCCAGAAGAACAGCCATGGAAACGAAAGTTCACTATTAAATCATAGGAAAGCACACGGCAGTGGTGCTACATCCCAGAATTCGGTAAGTGCCAGCACGTTTCTGCCACATCTGTAGAAGCCTCCTCTCCCTGGGTAAGAGCATCGTCCAGCCTCCCAGGTTCCTTCCATTTGCGGCTTCTCTGCTGAGCCTTTTGCCTCTGAAGTGGCTGACGAGCACAAAGCCGTGGCCCAACCCCTCGTTACTGTCGTAGATCGTTACCTGTATGTTGGCCTGGTTTGAAAGATCTGCCGCTACAGATTGTAGAGTAGTTTCATTGACCAGAGAGAGGAACTGAAGGAGACCCCAGTAGGAACAGTAGTATGTGTCTGTCAGCTGGCTTTGATATAAAAATGTAATAGATTTCTGCATATTTATGTATGTTCATACATAGGTGTAGATATAGATGATGGTAAAGTGTTGGTATTTCTGTATGTTTTGATTCGAGTCTGCTGTTGAAACATCAAATGTCCATGTTTGAGAGTGCGTTGGTATTCACCACTTCACTGAGTACAGCTGGGCAGTCGTATGACTTCTCACTGAGCACAGCAAGACATTTCTGAGTTAAAATGTAGTTTAGCTTGGCATATTGACTGATCGGTGGGAGTTTTCTCAGATATTTTTTCCTATTGCCTGTCCCTTCTCCGTTAAAAATCTGCCTCCATTTCTACCTCCGTGGCCATTCCAAGCCCCGCTCAGAGCCACTACTAATAGTCAAAATAAGCCAATGGACAATATTTCCTAAGTGCAGTTCTCAGACCTCTAACGTGTACATGGCCTCTTCCATATAACCTGCCTCTAGGAGAGACGTGTCAGGTCAAGGCTGCTAAGTGTACGTATTGTCCGCTCCAGCTATGTATAAAATCTAATGAAAGACTCCCTAACGGCTCCCTGCCTGGAATTCGTTAATGCTTTTGAATAACTCTCTTATGAGAAATCTTGGGGGATTTGATTGTACAAATAATGAGAAGAAAATGGAGAGCAATGAACAAGAATGGTACATTGTCTAGTATTAAATGGAGAGTGCGACTTGTTTTGAATGGCACAGTAAACTTGGTTTCATTATTTATATGATCATCTAACTGGTATGTGGTCGATAGAGGTCCCTCCAACCTCTTTCTTAGGCAGTCATGTGGACAGCATTCTGAATTTTACAGTAACTAAACAAAAACAACAAGGAATTCAAGTGTCTTAGTCAGTTATGTCAAGACAATGAGAAAAGGATCGCCTGTGCTCCAGTTTTATTTCCCTTCACCTCAGCAAAAATGCTGAGTCTTGGCGACGTAAACCAGTCGACAGCAGAACTGTTGTTTCGTGTACTGGAGCTCTGTGTGAACGAAGGCGACTTTACGGCGATGTGGAAGTTGAGTTACTGACATATCCACGGGCTTCAGAACAGGTTTTCAGAGGTACAACACATTTCTGTGAATACACGGAACTGCTATTGAAGCTACAAAGTTTACAACACTGGGATTGAAGAAGTAGATGTGATGGGAGGAAAGAAAAATACCAAGGAGTCAAGGTAATTTTTGTCTCGTGTTACAGTAAATTAAATCACCCCTGAAGGGAAAGCCAGTGGACAAAAGCTGAAGGAGCCAATTCTGCTCAGCTTGGTGAAGCTTTTGTCCTTGGCAAAGCAGAACGTTTCCTCTCCGGGTTTTTCTCAGGTTATGCAGAATTTCCCTACCTGGCAATCTCTGCTTTAAGAAAACGTCTTTTGTGCTTTTTGTTGTGGTCCAGGTTAGAAGAGACAACGCAAAGCTTCAGTTGTTCTGCGCGTGGAGGCCGTTTCTTGCCTACCCTGAGCCAGTCCCTTCCACTCAGCTGTAGTTCTCTCCGGTCAACAGTGTTACAATTGAAATACAAGTTTGGGGGGGCTAGAAGAGTTGTGCTTATTTTGAGGAAGGGCTGCATGCCAGGGTGCTCTTGTTGGGAATGTTCGGCTCTACCTGCTCGTGGTTTGGGTTACGGAAAGATTGTGATTTTTGTAGTTAGCTCCTGGCAGGAATGCAGGCATTTCCATACTTCAGGGGTTTGCTGAGCGTGTTAAGTCATTAATGAAGACGAAAATAGCTCGGCTAAAAAGCTTTCCTTCTGGAGGTGTCGTGGTCACCAACCCAAACCGGTAGGACTTGTATTTGTAGTGCTTTGAAAGAGTCTTCTGGTGGGTGGATAGGAAGGGTCAAGACTCACCAGTTACCCCTCTAGATGGGAATGATGAAACTGCCACGGTGGTTTCTGCAGTTCTGACACTATAATGTCATAGAGCAGATCTGCTTTTACTTCCTAAATTAGAATTTCTTGTGGATTTGCTTTAAACTCGGTTATCTAATCTGTGGGCTGGACTAAAAGATATCCCTCTTCATGAGAACTTCTTATTTTTCCCATAGCTGTGAAATAAAAAATGACAGCTTGTTCATTCTAAAATGAATAAAAATGCTGTTAAGTTCTTGACCCTCCTAAGGAGAAGTAACTCTGAGAACATCCTTTGTCTTTGTGTTGCCTTTCATGCTTATAATGATTGTTTTTGAAAGTTTTCAGTTATAGCAAATCAAAGTCCAGTTGCTTAGAGTGAACATGACAAATGATGGGAAATTGCATATATTTTCTCCTGACCTTATTATAACGTAAGCTCTCAAAGACTTCAGTGGAAGAATTAAATCATAAGCCTTCAGACTCTTTTTTTTTTCATCACAAACGGGTAGGTTTGCAGATGCAGTTAAGACTTTGCAGGAGCAGCTGAAATCAGATTTACCCATGCTACAGTGCGTATTGGCATTGGAACTAGACCACCAACATCTTTTTTAACAGGAACGCTATGAACAAAATAGATTTCAGGCCAAGATTTGACTTTGAAAAGAGGAAAGCGATCATTATTTATTGTAGACTGTAGCTTGGGTTTGAAAACATTTCTTTTATGGTCAGTTTTAGTTAATGGAAGTTGCTGAAGAAAGAAAATATCTCCCTCACAAAGGAACACATGGGAAATAATAAGCTTATTAATCGAATGCATGAAACCTGCTCTCCTTTTCATGAAAGACGGGCCTGTGCTATGCTGAATAAAACTTTCCCCTTTGCATGCTGATGTGTTATCCACGTATTGATGTTACTGCTTCATTAGGAAACCTAGCATTTGAATCTACATTCTGGCAGCAGAACCCCTTTCGTTTACCAAGATCGGTCTGAGGAGTAAAAGAGCCAGCAGACTTGTTTGTAAGAAAAGAGGAGAATCTGAAGTCTGAGGCTTTCTTAAGCTGAGGACATTTTTCATGAGTGTGTTTTACGGTGAACCTTTTATTTCTTGCCTTAACTTTGCACAGTGCAATGTAACAACAAATTTGAGGACTTTGTATTTCCAGTTTCACTGTATTTGACCTGAGTGTGAATCAAAATCCACTGCACTCATGTAAGAAAATATCTTCTGTCCTTTCACAAAGTGTAGCTGCTTAACATGTATATTTAAGAGTTTTTAAGTATTTTTCACTCATTTTGGATGTGCAGCATCCAATGTTCACAGAATTCACTTCCTGGAAAATGTTAGGTAGAGATTCTGAAAATTATATTAGCTTCCCAATATATTATCTTTTTTTAACGTTACAGTCATAGTTTTGTTGTCCTAATTCTGATTTCTGTAACGTATCTGTAAACGAGGAGCAACTCTGTAGATGGAGTTCCACTGTCCTCATCCTACACCACTGGCAACGGAAGCACAACTAAGTTCCAAACAGGAGGGTGTATGTGGGAGAGTTGGGGACAAAGCGAACGCTGTGTTTAAAAACAAACAAACCGAAAAGAGCGTATTTTGTTCCATGACCAAACAATTAGGAAAAAAAAAATATTAAAAAAATCCTGAAAACATTCAAAGAAAGGAGAAATGAAAAAGTTCTGTATTTTGGGGGGAAATAAATGTTGAGCAATGCTATTGGATTTGGAAAACAAGCCATTTCATTTGATCCAGGCAAATCCTTTTCCCCAAAAGTCCATGGACCGGAGCACTCACCTGGGCTGTTAGGATGACGTTGACGTCCCAAATGAACCAACACCTTCCATTCGCTTCCAGGAAAGCGTTGTAGAGCTGGTAGGAACCCCGTTTTGATGTGGGTTGCCTCCTGTTTCTGCTCCCAGAGCGGATCTGCAGCGTGTCAACAGCCAGCTCAGGGAGATGGAGTCGGACTTCTCGGCTCGGTGACGGACCGCGGCCGGTCCTCGGGTGGCTCTTGTCTCCGGCGTGTGCCTCGGTCACAGCTCACGCGAGGACTCTGCGTAGGCTCGGGGTTCTGGTGAGCGCGGGACGGCTTTGTTCAGACCGAGACGCGCGTTGCCTGTATTTTTTTCAAAACGTCGTTAAGAACCTGTTGGAGAAGAACGCAGATATCTTTTCCAAGCCCGTTCTGTTGGCCGCGTGAATGCCGTTTCACCCCGAGCTGAGTTTGTGTTGCCGCGTGTGTTGTACTAACCGAGTGTGCAACCAGCTCTTCTGCTTTGCAGTTGCATCCCGTACCAGTAATTTTCCATTCGTCACCCTTATGTTGCCGCGGTCCCGTTACTCCTCGCGACTTGGTTTTTCTGAGGAAGTAAAGGGTCCCCTGCCCGTATCGATTAGTACATTAGGTTCATCCCTGGACCCAGTTGTAAATTCATCCTAGGGATGTTCATGAGTCACACACGGGCAGCTCTGATGGTTTATGGGCATGGGTACCCCTTGTGTTGAGATCTGTTTAGCATGATTAGGCCAGGATGCATTTGAATTAGGAACTTAGTGTTGAAAGTACTGTGAATCTCTGGTTTCTGTAGAAGTATCCTGATATTGAGATGGGCAATTTTTTTTTTTTTTTTTAAAGGAAGCTATACAAATTAATCATAAGTGATGCACAATTGGGATTTTCGTGAAGCTTTCGTTACATTGTTGGGCGTCTTCTGTGGAAGGTAGGCTGAGACAAAGGCTTGCTTGTTCCCAGTTTACAAAAGGAGCATAGTGCAGTGTTGCAATGGGAAGTAGATTTTGATGGGTGGGAGGACTTCAGGAAATAAAAATAATAACAAAGCAGCGGTGTACGGTAGGAGGCGTGAAGGAAAAAGCAATGGTGCGGAGCCTTCGGAAGCAGAGGGAGTAACGTTTCCAGCAGCTTCTTGAAGTAGTCGTGACCTTCGTTCCTCTCCGCCGTCTGTAGGCAGGGCGCTGCGGTGGTGGGTCACGGCTTCCCCTTGCGCTGGGAGACACTGCGACTCCTACGCTATCGCTTCTTCAGCCCTCCTTAACCCTTCGGACTGAATTCAGCAGGCTTGAGCAGAGCAACTAGAGGACCGGGTGGCATTGGCGTTTGGGACATTTGGGGGCTTGATTGTCCTTCTGTACCAGAGTGAAACGGGAGTGATGCCCTGGAAGTCAGCAGACTGGCACTAGCTTAAAAGAAGTACGATTCCTTTCTGTGGCTCTGCTCCAGCTCTTGCTTCCTTCCAGCCCATCTGGGTAGTTTGCCATAGGAAAAGGACTGGCAAAACCGGCCAGCATGATAGTTATTGGTTAATAACAGTCCTGGAAATCTCCTGACTTCAGTAATACTTGTAAAAGTATCATTAATTCTTGCTATCCCGTTTTGTCCGTAACCACGTGAAATGACTGAGTTTGTTATTAAGGAGTCTCTAATACTCTTAGAAACCTGATTCTAGGCTAAGTCAGGAAGATGTATGTGCTTTAAATCTTTAGTAGATCTGGTTTGGATCAGAGGAGGGAGGTTAACAGAGCCGTATCTTCACTGAGCAGCTGAAAGTGAAGGAAAACAGTCCCTGTGTGGTTGCAGCGGCTCGTGATTTACAGGGCTGGATTCACAGGGCTGCTCCCGCTGCCGAAAACGCACGCTCTCAACCGCTGTTGATTTTTGAATTAAAAAAATGCAGCTCTATACACAGTTTACTTTATTGCTAGAGGGCAGGGAAATATAGGTAAGAGCCGTTAATCCCCAGCAGGCTGCTGGGCAGGCGAACAGACATAGATGACAAAAGTTAATTGGAAACATGAGCAGTTTAACAGAAAACATATTTGTGATAATTGAGAGAGTAACGTCTCCAGAAAGGAAACTCTGCAAAGAGAAACTTCAGAGGAGAAGTGGCCACTGGTAGGTGAGTGTGATTTTTTCAAGCTCTCTTTAAGCTCTGAACTAATTTCTTAACAAGAACAAATAACATTAGAAGGAACTAACTAAATAAAAGATTTGCTTTCTCTGAGGGGGGAGGGTTGTACAGTTACTGCCACTAGTTTCTCTTACAGCTGGATTAAGATATGTGGTAATGCTTAATTTAGGTTCATTGCATAAGGACACAATTGGTTTTATTTTTGTACGTGGAGTTTTCTTCTACCTTTAGTATACGAAGATCTCGCACACGCCCCCAATAACTGAAAGGACTTCAGTTTTAATTTTTTCCTTACTCCTACATTTTTTTTGATACATTTGAGGTTTTTCTAAGAATCGAACTTGGACAGCAAGTATTTTGCCAGAAGCAGAGGGAACCCTTAGTTAGAAAATAGTGCTGTGTTTTTGCTAGTGAAAAAGTATTATGAACTTAATAAGGGAGGACACATTGCAAAACACATTTTGGTTTGAATTGGAGGAGATTCTTTTTTTCTTGAAACAGCAAGTAAATGTAAATTACATGGTAGAAGCTCGTTGATGTTCTGCTGGGTAGGAAAAGAAAACTGGCTTTTATTTTCTTTAAGTGGTACTGATGTTGAAAATACAAATATGTGCCTATCTTTTTAATGTTATTAGTGTAAATTTCCTTATGTTTCATTACAGAAAGAATCTCAGACTAGCTATAATATCAGGTACTACTGTGTTGGTTTTTTGGGTTTGTGTTTTTTTTTTTTTTTGTTTGGTTGGTTTTTTCCAGAGTCCACGGACAGTACAGCCTCCCAGCCCACAGGAATGAATGAAAATGTCTCATCCTCAGTTCAAAGCTGCAGCAGTACCGTTAGTTGCAATAACTCATCAGCCATCCCTCAGCCCAGCTCTGCTATCAAACCTTGGCGCAGCAAGTCTCTCAGTGCTAAGCACACAGCTACGTCTTCCATGTTATCCGTAAAGCAGCCTGTATCGGAGCCTCCAAAGCCACCCTCGGAAATCGCCAAAACAACTCCCAACGGTCAAAAATCCATGCTTGAAAAATTAAAACTCTTCAATAGCAAAGGAGGCTCCAAAGCAGGAGGGACAACGCTCGAGTGTCCGGGGTCTCGGGACAACAGTTGTGAAAAGCTGGAGGCGCTTCTCAGCTTTGAGGAAAGCGAAGAGATTGATACCGCGAATCAGAATGTGAACAATCCGGGATCAGTGTCCAGTAGTCCCAAAATTGCACTCAAGGGAATTGCACAAAGGACTTTTAGCCGGGCACTAACTAATAAGAAAAGTTCTCCAAAGGGTAATGAGAAGGATAAAGAGAAACAGAAAGAGAAGGAAAAGGATAAAAGCAAAGACATCGCAAAGAGAACATCTATCACTGAAAAGCTGGACCTGAAAGAGGAACCAAAAGAAGAACAGACAGCACTAGCAACAACAGAGATGCCAAAAAAGTCCTCCAAGATCGCAAGCTTTATCCCTAAAGGAGGAAAGCTGAACAGTGCCAAGAAGGAGGCCTCTGCCCCTTCGCACAGTGGAATACCAAAACCAGGAATGAAAAACACCACAGGGAAATCCTCAAGTGCCCCCGCTCCTGCAAAGGAAGGCGAGAGAAGCCGCAGCGGGAAAGCCGGCTCGGGGCTCTCTCATCAGAAGTCTCAGCTGGACAGCAGGCATTCCAGCTCCTCGTCCAGCCTGGCCTCTTCGGAAGGAAAAGGCGTAGGAGGCCTCAACAGCAGCAGCAGCAGCCAAGCTGTCAACGGACCTGCCGCGACGACACACACCACAGGGAGCAATACCGTGAGTGTTCAGCTACCTCATCCCCAACAGCAATACAGCCACCCGAACACTGCCACGGTAGCTCCCTTCATGTACAGGTACGGTCAACTTCTCCAGCAGGCTCTTTGGAACGCGGCGCTTAGATAGGAAGACGCATTTTGGCCGCTCCTTCAGCGGGGTGAGGCAGCAAGGTGAATGCCACGTCACGTAAAAGTTTCTTGCTTTAAGAGAGTAGGCAATTTATACGTTTACACAAAAACTGTTGATGAAGGCCGTCAGACTTAAGATGTATGAGAAGTTGCGGTAGATGGGAGGGTGGATGGTTCTTGTACCCGACCCTACCGACAGTTGAGAATGCTAACACCCCCTTGACCAGGTACTGCTCTCACCTCTTACTGTACCGTGTGGATTAGGTTTGGTTTGTGCATCGTAGCTTTAAAAGTAGTAGCAGTGCCAACTTATGACGTAGATAACGCTTATCCTCTTCAGCGTGGCTAACAGCAGTGGAGCTGCCTCACTATAAGCGGAAATGGGAAATCTTAAAAAAATAAAATAAAACTGAAAATCCCTTAGGATAGGTAAGGCCAGGCACAAAGTCTGCCATTCTGTGCATTAACCCCGAATGAGATAAGCAAAAGAGCAGCCATATGGGGTCCCAACTAACCTCCATCTAGTCCAGCATCTTCTGTTTGACAGTGGCAGTAGAGGACATGTAGGCAAGAGTAACAAGAGGGAAATCGATAACAAAGCTTCCTAAGGACATGCTCCCGAGCCTGACTATAATGCAAGAAATTCCTCGGTCAGGTGGTGGGATTTTTGGCTTTGACGGCCATCTCCTAGTTTTCTTTGACACCGCTTAATTATTTCATAGGAAGAGAACGCAAGCGGTTGTTCTGTCTTTGTCATCTTCTTCCTGCTCATGACTTGAGAGACCTCTATCATATCCTTCCTTCCCTTAAGATGTCTCTTTTCTAGGCTAAGGTGTCGTAGCCCGTTTAGGTTTCACTTATAGACATGCTGTTCATAAGTTTTGGTCATCTTCGTCTCCCTTTCCCATCATTTTTTCAGTTCCACTATATGCATTTTTACCTTTGGTCTCTTGGCAGATGTAGTGTAAGAAGTGGTTGGCCACATTTTTTAAATAAAAGTGAATGTAAATGGAATGAACCTGAAGGAGAGGGATGCCAAAGGCCTCTGTAGGAATGCAAAATAGGAAGAGCGACCCTTGAGTCTTCTGACCCCTTGAGTGTTCTCCCTGTGTGTATGGAATAAAATGCCAGGTGTCCTTCTGGGATGCGGTCACATGAGAAGGAACCAATTGGGAAAAATTCATCTGACTAAAACTTGTATTAATAGTACATGTTCTTGATTTCTCCTGCTCTTGCATTCATCTACGTACATCAGCATTATTGTTGCATCTTTGGCTGAAGGTGGGATCTACTGAAGGTGGGATTTTTGGAGATTTGTTTCGAGTTAAAAATTGCCAATGCAGTTTGCACTATTTTAATCCATCGTTAAATAGAAAATTGTGACTGCAAACTGATTGCTTTATTGTTTATCCCTCATAACCTCCAAAAATGTGTTCATGATGCTTTGGGTTGTTAGGTTTATCACTACAATGTCCTGTCAAAAGATAAAGTAAAAAGCACTTTACTTGATGTTCGTCTTAGTTTGAACATAGGTGTCATCTTCTAAAGTGTAAAAGCAGATGCAATCCACACGTTTTCTGTAATCTAAACATACTGGTAAACTCTAGGCAGTATGTATTTGACTTTTTACAGAAAACAGTAAGGAAACTGCATATTGGCAGCTGGAGAAAATGCTGAGAAATTGAAAAAATAATTTTTACTTTCCATCATTGGAGGAAGAATCGCCAAACTGTGTAATCTTGCTGGCTTTAAAAGGAAAGAGAAAAGTCAAATTGTATTGATTTGCAAGGCAAACATGGAGCGTTATTATAAATTTACTATCCAGACACTTTTTGAATCTGCAAGATGCATTTGTTAATGCATTGCATGAGTAGTTTCAGGTTTTTTCTGCTACCAGTTAAGGTTACTTTATTCTAAACTTCTCAGCTGCCTGTAGACATACTTTTTGTTTGTTGGGCTTTTTTTTTTTAAAGTAAAAGACATGAGAAACTCTTCTACATTTCATATAGGGTCAACTGAATTTAAGAATATTACAATAGTAATTCCCTGCTGCGTCTTCACTTTTGTGGAGCACTTACCCTTTAGTCAGGAAAACTTCCAGCCGCTTGTTGATGTGGCTCTACGAGCAAAACATCGTGCAAGTCGTAAAATGAAATGAGTCAAGAAACGTTACTCAAATCTGACAGTAGATTCTTACAACATCACCTTTCGTTACCTGACAGCCACAATGTCAGACGATAAATTGGAGTTTGAAGTTGGTTTTACCCAGTCATTCATTTTAAAATACAAACGAGAGACATTGGTAGTTATTGAAGGGAAAGTAGCAGGAGTGTAACATGCCATCACTACATGAATTTACATTCATGCAATAGAGACTTTATTAGAGAGAATCAGACTAGCCACAACAGCTGATGTTATTGATAATTCCAATGTAGCTGGAAACCCAAGTGTCTGAAGCCTATTTTTGACTATGAATTTTTTATTTTTTACAGCTGAGTGCTCGTTTCCATTTCTGTGACATAATTCAACATGGGAGTAATGAATTATGTAAAATGAGTCTGCTGGTCTATTCTGGAGAGAGGGGCAGAGTGGCTGACGGCAGGTGCCATTGTCTAGTTGCTATACTTGAGATACTTTTGATGGAGAGTGACTGCACATCTCGGTTTTGTTTTGCCTTCCAGATCACAGACAGACAATGAAGGGAATGTAACAGCTGAGGCCAGCACAGGAGGGGTCAGCATGGATTCTGCTCTTTATGTCAAAACTGGACAGCCTGCTCTCGAAGACCTCTCAGGTATGTCTTGCAACGCGACCTGCCGACTGTGGTCTGGGTCAGTAAGAATGGGCTTAAAGCAAGTTTGAAGTCAGGAGCTCCCTCTTTAGGGGGGGGGATTTAATTGGGGTTTATTCCTAATGCTTTAGTTCTTATTACTTACGATAGTTCTTTCAGCTCTTCAGCAGTGGAAACCAGGTGTCAATAATCTGGATACTCGATGCTCAAGTTCTGCACAATGGCGTGCCCCCCAGATTTCTTGAAATCATTAGGAATGCTGGGTAGTTAATGTTTTTCCAGGAGATGTGCAGCATCTTTTAGGATTAACCTACTGTAAGGATTCTAAGTATTCCCAAGCATTTTATATTCATTTTTTACTTTTTAAAAGTTTGCTTCAGAGCTTGCAGAAGAGATTAATTTCATTTCCGTGGTGTTTTGGTTCATTTGTAGGTTTGGAGGAAGCTCCGTATTCACTCATGTGAATCTGATCAATTTGAGAAGCGGTCTTTGCAGCAATAGGAGACCAAAATACAACTACAGTTTACCGTGTCCAGCATGCAGAAGCTGAAACTGATTGTAATTAGAATACTAGCAGTCTAAATTAGAAAGTACTTCATATGTTTATCTAGAGTTCCTGCTACTGTATGAAGTATATGATAATTAGCAATAATTTTTAAGCTTATCAGTATAACAAAGCAATTTTTAGCAACAATATTGTACTAAAGATCTAAACTGTGTTTTTAAAGTCACAGTCAAGTGTCTTCCTATTCCAATTTCAGCAATGTCTGTGACTTGCTTACTGTGTGCTGTTGCAGTATAACTCGTCAGTGGAATAACTCAGGGTTTTTTTTATCTACTTAGTCTTGGCGTCTTGCAGCTTAATGCGAGTTTTGAAACTGATTGTCCTGCTTGGAAAAATCATGCGGCTAAAAGTTGCACAATTGGATTAATTTCCTACTGCATTACAAATCCTGTCAAGGCTGCGTTTATACCTGCACGCACGTGTATTGATGGCAAAGGCAAGAGGCAGAGTCGCTGGGTAGGAAAAGGGCTGCAGGGATGCATAAATGAACCTATCTGTGTGTATGGTTTATGTATAGGTAGATTAAATATTTAAAAGGCAAATAAATGGCACAAGGGATAAAATCCTTGAAAACTTTTAAATATGAGGGACAGTTCAAAGTAAGAAACGCAGAGCGTCCAGCTGCTTAAACTTTTTCAGTATTACCTCTTAATCGTCGTATTGCCTAGCCTGGATGTATTTCAGCCTGTAAACTGAGAAGTGTTTATAGATCACAAAAGGTCTTTAGTCTTTAATGACAGATGTTATGTAAATACCAACTATTATTCAAGTAGAATATGTAAGTTTGGGGATCCAAAAATGGAAGACAGCTGACAACCTCAAACAACGGAGATGCAAAACCCAGCTGTGTGCAGCCAAACCCCACAGGCAGCAGCGGTCCGTAAAGGGGTCTTAGGGGAAAAGGAGCAAACGACACAAAATGGTCCCTCAACCCAAATAAATTAGAGGAAATAAAGGACAGATTTCTTCCCTCCCTCCATAGCAGGAATCGATGGTTTTAATTGAAAAGCACTTATAAAACAAAAGAGGGCACAGGTAGACAAAACTGGAAGCTTAATGATACTGCCTGTTCATGAAGAGCTAAGTGATTTAATAATTAAGTTCTAGTGGCACTATGCAATGTCTGTCTTTTAAGTATGTTTATCATTTAAGCAATTGAATGTCATCCAAGTAAAAATTTGGTATCAATTTAAGCATAAGAGTTATCTCAGTAGAAATTGGTCTAGCTTGTCTCACGTATGTTTTCTTGAGCAGTCACCTACCGTTTGCCTCAGTACCTATGAGACAAATGATCTGTAAAAGACCACTGTGACCTTTGTTAGGCTAAAAGTCCGTAAATATTTTATGTCCTTTACTGCAAAAATTTGTAGATCGGTGAGCGTAGAAAATGTTTTCTGTCCCAGAGACCCGTTGGCTAAAGGAATTAGTCTTGTTAGGCTTCTATTTCCAGTCCAGCCAGATCACAACTGTTTGACTAAAGTGAATTGTATCTCAGGGAGATTATCTCCCAGGGAGTAGAGACCCATTAATAAAAAACTGCTAATGTGGACACTACCTTAGCCATTGTTGTTTGTCTCAGAAAGGCTAATGATTGCATAAACATTAATGTCTGTCTTCCCCTCCCTAGACAATTCCCCCGTAGTCGGGGCCCCAGCGCTCGGGCGAGTAGTTTGTGCTGCTTTGCAGGCAAGAGTACGTGGCTTGGGTTTTCTGTGCCAGCAGCCTGGCATCTTTCAGAAACACGAAGTTTAAGGCAAAGAATGTGGAAAGTTCCAACGACAGCTTATTTATCTGGTCCTTAACGCTTCTGATTTGCGTAATATGTAGATAGCCATTTAAACTAGCAGCCATGTGGATGAACAGTATCCTGGCAGCTTAAGAATGCATCACCTGTGCAGAGAAGGCAGATACAAAATCTGAGAAGTTTTAAATTTGCTGTAGTATTTCCTTTTGTCATGAGTTGTAAACCCTTTAGAATGAAATAATTTCCTTCTGTGCCCAACAGAAGCTTTGCGACGGCTTTTTGGAGGTTTTCTGTTTCAGCATACAGCTTACAAAGAATATGTCGGCCCTACTAGAAATTTAGTTCTCTTCAACCTCTTAGAAGGTTTAATCATATAAAGCTCAGCTGAGTTAGCAACCAAAGCATTTCTTAATTGACAGCTGAAGGCAAGTAAATAAATTATGCTGAGGTGCTAATTAAATTATTAATTTTATAAAAATAAATTGTACTGAGGCACTAGGAGGACTTTTTTTTATCTATATAAACTCTACTTTTAGAGTTAAAGAGCAGGACATAAATGTGTTCTAGAACAGAGTATTTAAAGAACAGGATTTCAAAATGCCAGGGAAACTACAAGTTATCCCCCGACTTTGTGTCACTTAGCACATTTAAGTCATGGTAACTGTGTTGTGATGTTGACAAGCAAAAACTTCTGCTATTTTGCCCAAAACATCACTCAGCGTGGAGCACCCAGTCAAACCAATTTAGTTTGTTGCAAAGCTGCTGTTGTAGACTGAGATCTATTTAAAATGGTAAAAAGAAGTTCTAGTGCAAATACAGCGTTGGAGAAATTGGCTGTGTCGGGTTGATGTTAATTGTGTCAATAGATGAGATGGAAAGGGTGGTATTGATGGAGTATGTCTTCCAATGAGGTTGAAAGTTAACCAGAATTTAAATTGGGTCATATAGGGGAATGACAATACAGAAACATCTGGTGCAAAGGCAGCCTGTGAAATAAAGTTAACAGTGCAGAGCTCATTCTCAGCCCGGCTGTGGCAACGGCAGGTGCCTGCCCTAGGGGAATGGCGTCTCCATCGTAATCGGTTTAGAGTGTTAAATAACAGAAAGTCAGGAAAAAATGGGTTTGAGTCAGATTCAGGCAGAGGTAACAGCTCAGTTCTGTGCTGTTTCCTGCCTTATCCTTTCTCACGGTTGATTTTCCCTGTAGGGGAGGATCCAGAAACTCGGCGGTTACGAACTGTGAAAAACATCGCCGATCTTCGACAGAACTTAGAGGAAACCATGTCCAGTTTACGGGGAACCCAGGTCACTCACAGGTAATGGCATGACTTTGTTTATAAGGAAATGGAAATCTTTGTGCTCTTACTTTACATCTCTCAGATTTGGCTGGGTTGCATCCCTGACAAATGGCTAACGCTGACAGTGGAAGATACTGATCCTGTACTTTTTGTCTTTAAAGCACAGATCCTGAGTAACGTTCAGTGTTTATTGAGCTGTATGATGAGTAATTGATGGTGGCAGGTTGTATATAGAATCAAAGGTGGAGAATAATCAGTGCTTGTTAAATGTGTTAGGTGATGTTTGAATATAGGTTACGGTTTAAAAGGTTTCTTCGTCTTACTCTTGAACACCTTCAGCGCATTACACCCCTCTCCCCTATGTGTACCATTTTGTTTAAATAAGCAGGTGAACTGTGCCTGACCCACTTTATCAAGTGCATAACTTGAATTCCTGACCGACTACTCTTTGGACAAACAAATTTTTCTAATAGTACTAGTCATCCATGTATATAACTGATTTTTCTTTGTAAAGCAGCATTTGGAAATCTTCAATATTTAAAATATGCTCTAAATAAACAAAGGCTGTTATTACATGTAAACATTCTGTGACTCAGATCTTTTCAGTGTTGAACAGGAGGCTTGGGAGAATAAGCTGTTTGGCCCCTAATGAGGTCGGGGTCCTACTTGGAGCTCAGTGCTTTACGGGCTCCAGCCCTAAATGAGTTCATTGAGGGAACACTTTGTGTTTTGGCTTTGTATCTTCGCTGAGGCAGAGCTTGCAAAGATGAACTCCCCGTGCTCTTTTTCTTTTCAAATTTCAATTAATGCGACAGCTCATTATGATTTGATTACTATAACCGGAGGATATAAAGGTTTTTGCAGCGTGTATATAACATTATATTGCAAATAGTACAGTGCTGCTTATTTTAGCAAATATCCACAATAAAAAAAAAAGTAACACTATGTCAGTTGAGCAGGAAAGGAAAAGAGGAGTTCATGCGGGTAACAGGAGTTGCAGCTACGGATGAGCTGCAAATAAATTTACCGCAACTAAGCTGCGAGTGTCCAGGGTGTAGCCTTGCAATCGATGCGCATCACCTGAAATCTCCTGGTGTAGCAGTCCCATTTTTGAGGTTCCATATAGCGGTCGACATTTAATTAATTGCATGCGGTTTTTTTAAACACATGGGAAACTACTTTTGACACCAGTGTCACTACCGAGATAAGCTGTCGCAGCGTTTTCGGGCCATAGGCAGGCCGTGCTAGCGTTACCGTTGGAAGGGATGCAACGTTATTCACGCGCTCAGTCGCGGGAAACGGAACCTTTCGTACGGCTGATGCTTCTCAACAACTGTATTTCGAGGCTGTGACCTAAAAAGCTTTTGTGACCAGAGCTCTGTAAAAATATTATCAATATTTTGAAAAATATATCAAATTCATGAATATGTAAAATGTATTTTGAAAAACAGATTCGTTTTGCCTTTCTTCTTATTTTTGCATTTAATCCTTTCCTCAGTGTAGAAATAGCTACCGCCTTGGTGCTGGACATGTCCCCAGAGCATTAGGACTTTTCATGAATGCAGCCAAAAAAGAAAATGCATCAGAAAAATAGTATTTCAGCTGGTTTTCCTTTAGTCAGCTTAATATCCCACTCTCTTGCCTGGAGTGGCAAAACCATGATATAATAGAGTTATATATGACTGAAGATGGAAAGGTGATGCTTGGATAGTGTGGATAATCCATTTAAAAGTTTCTGCTTAAGTTTTCTCACACATATGTTGAACGCTTGGCCTGGGTGCAAGAGTATCATTATTTAAGAACAGTGTTGGAGGAATGGACCGAACTCTCTCGAGGCATTGTCGCAGGTAAATTCTGTAAATGCTCTTACTTACAGTGTGTGACTTGGTGAGTGCTCAGGGCGCAGCCTCTTGCAATCGCCTGACATCTCACGGCGCTCCGTACGGCAGCCCGCGCTTAATCAAACGCCTTTTTTTTTTTTTTTTTTTTTTTTTTAAGCACATTGGAAACTACGTTTGACACCAACGTCACTACCGAGATAAGCGGCCGCAGCATCCTCAGCTTGACGGGACGCCCGACCCCCTTATCGTGGAGACTGGGGCAGTCCAGCCCTCGCCTGCAGGCAGGCGATGCTCCGTCCATGGGGAATGGGTATCCTCCGCGGGGGAACGCCAGCCGCTTCGTCAACACGGAGTCGGGCCGTTACATGTATTCGGCACCTTTGCGGAGGCAGCTAGCGTCTCGCGGTAGCGGCGTCTGCCACGTGGACGTCTCGGACAAGGGAAGTGACGAAATCGATCTGGAAGGCATCGCCATGGATGCCACCGGCTATATGAGCGACGGGGATGTGCTGGGCAAGAATATCAGAGCTGATGACATCACGAGTGGGTAAGTGTCTTTGCTTCTTAAGTACGATACTTTATGCGCTTCTTCAGTTGTATTGAATGATGCTGTGTTCCCGTGGTTATTTTGCAGAAGGACAAAAACCCCAAAGATATTCTACTAGCTGTAATGAGCGTTTGGAGGGACGGCTCATTATCACAGTTAATTTAGTCGGTGGGATGCAAGCACATGATTTAAGTTTTAAGTGCATGTTAAGAAAATATTCCTATGTATGAACACACCCTTGCACATGGTTAAATGTTTTCCTGGGTGAGGGTTCACTGTGGTCGAGTCAAACACACGCTGCAACCTTCATTTATGCCCACAAGATGGAGAAAGTGAGGCATTTTCTGTACTTTTACTAAAGCCTTTTGCTGTCTGAACTTTTAGGGACAGTTCACGGGAAGGGAACGAGCGTACATCGCTGTGGAGGGTAAAATAGTTGTACAGGCGAAATAAAGTCTAAAGAACAAGTTAGTGTGCAGAAATATGAACTGACAGACAATTATTAACAAGGTTTTACATCAACGTTTTACCTCTGCCTTGACTGGAAAAAGCATTCGTTCTTTGCTCCAAAGTCAGTGTTCAATTCAATATGTCTCTTTTCAATTCCTTCTAGAAAGTACAGTCATTTTTTTTCTTAGCTCAAGTACATCAGCATTAGATTGATGTTAAAACTGATCTTTGAGATGTAAATGGCATATTTATTTTTGTGGCAGCCTTTTCCCTGTCAGGCCATCTTACGCCCTTTGCTTTTCTGTAATTTTTTTATAAGTGACATTTCTTGTAGCATTGGCTTATTTGGAAGATTTAGTGTCTCTTACTGAAATGGAAAGCTTGGAATCCAGCTGCTGCTTTTTCACTAACTTAACCAGTTAAGTTACGCAGGCTGGAAATGTCCATTAATTCTGTCCGCTGTGAATATTTGGATGTTTTCACACTGTCTTTTTTGCAAAGCCAGACACTTTGTTTCTAATCCTTTATTAGAGAAGCATATAGTAAAGAAGGTTATGCAAAAGCCAGTCTAAAATTTGATTTCAGATAAAGCACCAGTAACTGTTGCTGCATTAATTAATAATGCATCATATCACTATATTGCCTTGTGTTTTCCTCAAATAAATCAACTTACACTTGAGTTTTGCACTGTTCATTGTAGTAACAGTTATTGCTTTTCCTCTGGACTATGAGTTTTATTCAGACTCGTGGCTGTAATTTTGGTCTAGAATTGAGGAAAATAAATTCTGAGTAGCACCGTGGTTTCTATAAAACACCTGGAGTATGAGCTGAGAAGCATCGCTGGCAGAATTGTGTCAGTTCAGGCTTCTGCTGCTCATATCCTAGAGGAGCCCCAGTCTTTGCAGATCTTTACTTAGTGAATAAAATTCATGTTCCAGGCTGAGGAAAAGGAAAGAGTAAGAAAGCTGTTGAGTTTTTGAATGGTATTTCCAGAGAAATCTGTGCCTTCACTCATCTCTGTGTATCTTTTCCTTTTCTATGTCTATCTGGTCATCCTGTAGGGTAAAAAATGGAAGTCTCCATAGTCTGAAAGTACGAGAGTGGTCTTTAGGTTCTGGGTCTAAGGGACTAATAATGTAATAAAATGTTTTTGCCAGTTGGTACCTCTGTCACCAAAGCAGCGAGTTAGGTACCAAGAATGGTGAAAGTAACATTTAGCAGAAGAGTCACACGCTCCACAACACCTCTCTCCTAGTCTAGGGTGTTAGAACATCTTTAACTGAGTACCTGACTCTTATTTCCCACTCGTTTTTAAAGGAGGGAGGTAACTTTCAGTTTTCACTCATATAACCAGCCACAGATTAAAGTTCTTAGGCCAAGAAGAGTTATGTGTACAAATGTCTTTTTCTTTTCCCCATCTTTTGCCTTTAGCTACAAAAGCCTATTTTGCTGAGTGATGCGAGTCAGTTTATTGATTTATACAGCACTGTGTAGTCATTGGCTAAGTTGGACGGGCACAATATGTATTGTAGGTCAATCCATTGTCAGAAAGATCCAGCTCCATTTCCAGGTTGTGGGCAGGGTTTGGAGGTTGGGCGGTTTGGAGATCTTCTCGTTGCTGCATCGGGGAGCGTTTGGAGGGAGCGTTCCTGGAAGCAGCCCCACAATGTTGGGGTTACATAGTTTGTGGAGACGAATGGTGCGTGTGGATTCTCCGAGAAGGGAGTATTGCAGTATTGAATGGCAATAACAGCATTGGGTATAACGGAGAGAGATAAAAAAATGAGGGCGTTACCTTTGGTGAATCTCACTGACACCTAATAATGCTGGATTACCATCTCCAGTATCAACAGATGTTTTGGTGGCCTGTTTCATAAGTTATTGTCCCCGATGTCGGTTTATTCCCAATACTAAAAAAACAGGGTAGCATTGTGTCTTTGTGGGAGAGGAATAATACACCGCTTGGAAATCGGAGAGGTTGCTCGTAAAGAAAGCATCCGTGTGACTCGCTGCAGAACAGATCTCCGAGAGCAGTGTTAGGGCAAACAGGCCTGATGTCTCCAGAAGCTGAGTTACAGTATGTGGAAAGCAGCACAAGAGGGCATTTATAGCATGAATAGCTCTTTATTAGCTGGTATGTGTTTCACTTTGTCATCTTTCAGAATTGCTACAATCCTGCAGTCTGAAAACCTTGGATCTATGTTTTCGTTGGCAAACTGATAGGGAAGGAAGCCAAAATATTTGTTACAGCCAAAATAAATCCAATAGCCAAGATAAACTATTTTAGCCCTGTGATCCTGCTGCTTTCTCTGAAATGTACTGGGTCATGGGAAGTTTCGTTTGGCTTTCTTTAGTAAGTCTGCTCAAGCAGAGCTCTGGCAGACACCAGGATTGCTTCCATAGGGTTAGAAGGAGTATCTTTTCCAAATGCCAGAAAATATCTCTTAAACTAAGAAAGTCTCCAGGGGTGGATCAAAGGTGAGAAGTTGTCTTATTGTGGGAGCTCAACCGAATGACAAAGCAGCAGGACCAGGATTTGGGTGAGGTGGGGACCCTCACACTCAACCCACCCACCCACCCACCTCCCTGGGCGGCTGGCTGAGCTTCAGAGCCTCCTCAGAAAGTGGCACCTCAAAGCCCAGAATTGTCTCACCCATCCACCCCAAAGGTTGTCCCAGGCGGGGACGTTAACTCTCATGGCTTTTGGGAGTTTGTTGGGAAGGTTTTGTCCACTTCAGTCCCCCTCTAGCTACCAGCATACACATTCCTAAATTTCCTTTTTATCTGTCCTTGGAATGGAGCACCAGAGCTGTTGGTCAGAAAGGCCTCTTAAAATACTTTTCTTTTAATTTAATTAATCCTCTCCCCCTGTTTTCATTACCCTGGTGCTTTCAGCTTTCCATGCAGCATTAGCAGCGTGGATATACCGATTAGCGCTGGTCACAAATTTTCTCAGGAAATGGCGTCGGGTCCACAAACTCAGCTTGTCAAAACAATTCTTTGCAGAAGCATGGCTGTTCCAGCTATGTTCCAACAAAATGTAGATTTGATGATTTGAACAGCTCAGCCACCCTAGAGCCTGAACTTCGTGGCAGGGCAGATGTGAGTGGCCCCGTGCGTGGACCGTGGTGTGCTGCATGCCCGGCTGGGCTTTGGGGCATGCCCAGCTCATTTTTTAGACCGTGTCTCATTAAGAGAAGTTACCTAGTGACTCTCTCGTACCTCACTTAGCCAGCCTAGCAGTGAGCTGCTCCCTCGGCTGTTAGATGAGGACAGAAGAGTTCAGCCCACATAAAATGTTCAGGGCCCCTGTGCTAAAATTCTCCTTGGAGAGACCTCCCATGGGTGCAGCGGCTGTTGTGGGGTGGGGGGAGACTCTTTACCGTTTTATTAACCTCCCCATTTATTTGATGCTTTGGGGACGATACATTCCGGTTCCAGACCTCTGTTTTCACAACCTCTTAATGTGTCTGTGTGCGCGATGCTCACGGGAGGATGATTCCTTCGTGTTTATTCAAGCCTTTGTGCTCCCCGGGGATCTTTCTACGAGCAGGTGAATTGGGAACATGGATGAAAGGATGCGAAAAGGGAGAGCAGGCCACTCTGGGCTGGGGAATCGGGCTTAGGCTTTACCCTCTGCTTCGGCTCAGGTCGCTCAAACCCCCACAAAAGCATTGTGCCCTAGGTAGAAATCATCTTTGTGGTGCGGAGGCCTGTCTACCCTTGAGTAACGTGGACCAAAGCCATCATTGAAATAGAGTTCTCTTGTAGGCTGAAATCTAGGAGTTATATCCGTTTGGAGGCCAAGAAGAGTTTGATATGAAGAGCTGAAATTGAGGACTGATTTCACTGAATGTTGAAGTCTCATTGGTATTTGTAGGATTCTTGCGGCTCAGTTGCTTGATTTTATTCTGTTTATCAGTCAGACAGTGACGCCTCTTTTTCAGATGTCGGGCTCATATGTGGCGTAACAGACCTCCACTTGGCCTAGGGTTTTAGAGAAGGAGAAGGAGGACTATGCAGTTTGCTGCTAATGAGAATTTGTTCTTGGTAAGAGTAGCAAAGAGAAACCATTTCCTTCAAAGCTGTGGGCAACAGGAGTGGCTGCTGCTCCAGGTAACGCGTGGCTAGCTAGAAATCAAGAGTGGCTGAGCTAATCGTGGTCTGAATGAGAACCTGTTCACCCTGTACATTGATTCGACGCTAGTGATAGTCTTTTCTGGCCTATTTTTTGCCGTGGTGATTACCACTGTATTTTTTCTGTATGCTTTGAGTTACAGAGGGTTAGTCATTTTACTGGATAGTGCTGTTTAAATGGTATGATTTTAGTGATAAGATTCCATCTAAATACAGTGGATGGGTAAAACTGCATTCCTTATATGGCTATAACACTTCAACATGACTAAGAATCATTTGGAGGTTTATTTTATTTTTCTTCTCTGTTTGAGCAGAGTGTTTGTTTGAACTGCCTTCTGTCTTGCTAGGACTGGCTTCTTACATTTTGATCTTTTTAACGTTGCAGAATAGTAGCTATATATGGTAAATAGATCATTAACACAAATAATGAAGGGGTCAGGCAAGCAAACTCAAAGTTTTGACTTTTACGAAAAGGTATTAGGAAACCTTAACCCGACTTCTTAGTAAACTATGTTGAAACTGTTTCAGAACTAGCTTTTAGATTTAAAGTCATAGATGTCCCGGTGCTGTGAGAATGGAAAGAAAAAATGATGGCAGTGTTGAAAATAAAATAATATTCTTATTCAAAGAACTGTACTTAAAGATCTTTACAGGAGACATGACTAGAATATTATATAAGCATTTTCAATATTATTAATGTTGTATTTTATTTAAAATATTCTTAAATATTGCACTCGGTTCGGGAATAGTTCTGGTGTCAGCTTCATCAATAAAACAGTTTTTAATCATTTATCACAAATGAAATCTCAGATAACATGCTCTCATAGAAGTTTTCTTGCAGCGTAGGATTGAGTATAGGAAGACATCGGAGGCCTATAAGCCATAACCTTAGAGGTCAGCTGGAGTCAAGCTTTTTATTCAGTATACTGCTAAAAAGGGCCACGTTGGGTCATATGAAGTGTCAGTAAAATGAACTCACAGGTTGTGGTGTGTTGTATTTTTTGTGTACTTGTACATACTGTCAATGACTACCAAAATACCATTTAATAGCCATTATCCCACTCTGGGCTTGTTTCTGTAATAAACACCTCCGCAGGGTTTGGACTGTTGTTGTTCAGTGCCAACAGGTTTTTGTAATTTGAGCAAAAGGACGGCTTCTAAAGGACAAAATACAGTCCCGCTCTGCCGTCTAGCCAAAAATACGGTCTACGGCTAGCCAGTAGAGGGAGATGCAATCATACACACTTTGCCGATGTGGATCATCTGCAGGAAAGGAGTAAGCATGAGGGAGTCGAAAGTCTCTGTGGAGTCAATCTTCCTCCGCTGCTGACCCTGCTGAGGACCTGTGGAGAAGCAGCACTCCCTCGTTACTACTCCTTCATCCCGTGTCGTTCCTCTCCCTAACAAAATTAAAGAGGACGATGCAAAACGGATGGCTTATTCTGTAGCTTATTTCTATGATTTTCATTGAAATAGATTCTGAGAAAGGATTTAGGCACTGAAATCAAACTTGGTGTATGTAAAACCCTGTTGAACAGCAGCCTGATTCTGGTGGATCTTCAGCTTGCTCCAGCCTGGCAGCCCGTGCTTGGTGGGTGTGATCGTTGTCCTCCCTTAAGTAATCCGTTTCCACCCATGTTTCACTGGGTCCAGAGTGCCATTTGCACACCTGAGAGGATTGACCTCTTGGGTGTTCTCCAGTCTTGTCTACCTCATTTTGTCAGGTTACCATCTCTGGTCACCTCTCCCAGGGTGGGTCATTCACTTTATGTTAGCGAATGACTGGGTAAACTTCAGAAACCATCTGGGATTTGGAACCCCAGGGCTTAATCCTTCCTCCTTCCAAATGCCGCAATGGCTGTGCTGTGATTTACTCTCCTTCGTACGGGTGAACCTTCCAGCGTGGTAACCCATTTGGGTTTCACTGCCCAGTGGCCCAGCTTCAGCAAGTTGGATGGCTGATGCCCTTTTCCATCCTCTGGAGAGCATTTAGTCTGGCTGTCAGACAGATTCTTCTATGAGATGAGTAATGTGGCTTTTAATCCCCTCAGACAGAGAAGGGAGCACTTGTTTTTTGTTAATTACCCTTTTGTGCTTTCGTACCTTTAATGTGAGTATGCTGGACATAGACTGGGGCTAGAGAGGCTTTGCCATAGACCCCAGACTTAACATCTGCTATGGCCTGACCCTGCGTGTGGGCACTGCTCACAGCTCTGAGCCAAGGCCTCTAAATCACACAATTTAGGATTAACTTGATGGTCTCACCAGATTAATTCTGAGCAGGTTTAGTTCAAAGATATAATTTGGGAAAAATGTGGGAAATGTCAATAACTATAGTTAAGCAAGATTGCATCTTAAGAATAATAAGCTTTTACTGGTCATTTGGTTAACAAGGGGAAAAATTTTTCTAATCCTAATGAAGTCCTAATGCTCTAATGAAGACCTCGTGTCTCCTAGCAAAGTCCTTGAAGAGTCACTGCCCAAATTCCTCCATGAAATCTGGGGAAGATCTGTCCTTGTCTCTTCCCATGAGTTTTCTCAGGTCTCACTATCTTCTTGTACGTATGTTAATCACCTGGCTTCTTTGAAGCCTGCTTTGGGGGCTGTTAATAGTTAATATTGGCATTTGAAGTCTCATTGCTGTAGCCAGAGTTCTCTTTCAAGATACAGTGCTTCATTCATTTCTGAAGGGCCATTCAGCTCCAAGATAGATGAAGAGGAATAAGTAAAATTTTAACCTGTCCTTTCTTCCAATTAACAGTCTAAGAGCCTAAAGAAAGGGGGAGAAATTGAGGCAAGCAAGGAGAACGTAAAATAATATTTATATTCAATATAAAAATATCAATATAGTGTTATTCTACTAACCCTAGCTTTTGAAAGTCCGTTTACCTTAAATGGATGCTTTTCAGTGCCTAGTCCGTGTCATCATCTTGGATGGGCTGACTCAATTTGTCAAAGAATTTTAAAAACGATGGCGGAGCAAGCCTCTTCCTTGAGAGGAAGGTGAATTTAAGCTTAAGGTGCACTTGGCAGACAGGTTGAGTGAGTGTTGGAAAGAGGATCATGTACTAGAAGAGTCTCCTCTGGAACAGGAATGGATGCAGTGATGCGAAGGATGCTTTCTTGCGGTCTGATATTCTTCTCTTACATACTGACGGTTTCTCTTAAACTACATCTGAGACTGCTAATTCCACAGGAAACCAGTTTCTTGAGACACTCGATAAGAAACCATTGCCCTGGAAGGAACAGATGTGGGGGCTTGTATGAGATTTGACTTACAGTGGCAGCAGCCTCCCGAGTCCCTTACTGGCTATGCTGTCCTTGGAATTCCTTCCCTTAGCAAATGCAAGTTTTATAGTAACAAGCCTGCAGACTTCTTGAAAGGGAGACCCAGCTGAGAAGACAGGTAGAAATAAATTTAGCCCTGAGCAGCAGTTCCCCAAAATTGCTATCTGATGGCTGCTGAATGACTTATGTGCCAGGCAGTCTAATTACATCTCCAAATAGAAAAGTACTGATTTCACAGAAGCCACTTCTTCCTGTAGATTTCGTCTTTTTTTTTCCCAGAAAAAGGTCTGGGGATTACGTAGTTAACGGGGGTGAACTTGTTTTGCTTCTAGACTAGTTTGGACTCTGTGAATAAGCACCTACGATTCACATTGTTAGTGATTTACAGGTGAGCGGTTTCTCCAAGTAAACTATGTAACTAAAATATCCTTATTAAATTTTGCATAATCTCATCTTTTCTGTCTTACCCATTACTGGAACAGGTATCTCCTTCTTCCCAGCAGTGATTAGGATTTTTGAGACTGCAGGTCATTTACTGGTTTTGTGGGGTTTACTCTGTGTTTGGGTTTGAGCATCTTCAAACCAGTTCATAGTTCGTTAGTATGTTAATTGCAAATAGTCACTGATTATTAGTAAAAGTCTATTAATTTATAAACTGTAGGCTGCCTTAAATATAAAATTAAATTTTAAATGAAATGAGCAATAGGTTTGTGCTTCTATGAACCTGAAACGTAGTATTTGGTCTAATGTTAGGGATTTGGGCATTGTATTAGCGGTCCCAACCTGAAAGCTCAGGACCTAATCCCGTTCCCAAATGCCTTCGTTGAAATTCATGTGGGTCAAAGATTGGCATTTAAACCAGCCACAGGCTTGTAGACAGGGTGTACGCTCAACCCTTTAGTTGGAGAGATATCAAGTACTGTGCCGATGCGGTGGGCATTGTAACGGAGAGTGGTCAGGCAAGAGTGATGGATGGCAAGACTTTGGGGGGGGAGACACGGGGAAAGATCGTATGGTCCAATTCCAATGTCATGATGGAAAATGCAGACCAAATTCATGCTAAACTGAGAAATTTGGGGTTGTCATCATCCTGCCGTTAGGCTAGCGTTTCTTTTTAAGTCAGATTTAGAACATATTCCTGGTTGCAATAACAGGATCCTTTTGCTTACATTTATCATATTTCAGGAACAGCAGTGGAGAATTTTCTGCCGTTGGTTTTTAGTGACTGGCAAAGTTAGACTCCTTCTTCGAAACTCCAAGCTCGTTAAGCCTCTTGATCTCATTTAACTGACTGTAATGACAAGGCAGGTAAAGCCTAGTGAAAATAAACATTTAAGGGAAGACATTAAGGATAACAGTGTTATTGCTGCGGCTAACAGAGAACGCCTTTGTGTATCAAAGAGGATGTTGATGCACGGAATAATCCAAAAGCTGTAATTCCTACAAGCTTTTTTGTTTCTTCAAGTTTCAAGCACTTGGTTTTGCTGGGCAAGTCTTCTGCCAGGAGGCACCTGGGCAGCTATTTCCAAACTAAGCTTGAATCCAAAGCGCCAAGAGGAAGGCGGGAGCACCTGGGATGCCAGAGTCAGCTCCGGGTTTGGGGCACGTTGCTGCTCTCCTGCTTGTGGGTTTGGGATTACGGAGCCACGTGGCGCTGAGCAGGTCAGGGTAGGCTTGCCCGGTCTGTTGTGCGCTGCTGATTTACCTGCTGCTCCTCCTTTTCCTAATACTTAAGTCAAGAATGCTTGTCCTTTGGCTATCTCTTTTCAAAATGGGAAAATTCATATTCATACATTAAGGAGTGAAATGAATACATATGAAGCGGTAGAGTTGTCAGACCATAAAAGTAGGTGTGCTGTTGGCTGGCTGTGTACGTGGGTAAGTAGGGAGTGTGGACAGAAGTCAAGTGACTCAGACTGTTGGATTTTACTGATCCCTGGCATAACCCGTTCCTGTTTCCTCCGCGTGTCTTTCAGGAAAGGGAAATAAATCACTTCAGCATCAGAAATACCCTAAAAATACCGCACTTGGAAGGACTTATTACGGCATTCAAAATTTCAGAGGCACAGAAAGGGTGTATTTGGCTAAAGAAAAGAGAAGTTTCAAGGTCCAGGTTGTCCAGGGAACTCCAAAGCAAATTACTTTATGCCTGCAATACAGGGCAGGGAGCCACTTTCTTATAGAAAAAAGTGTCACTTAGAAAGTGGGCTGGAAGTTCCAGTTGTGTGTTAGAAGTGCATAATACTGCTCTTGTTTAACGTGAACCTTTCCACGTTCAAAGAAGTTTGGTTAATTTTGTTTCCTTGCTGAGGAAGAGTGAAACTATAGAGATGAATACTGAGCATTAATTTCTGAAAATATTAGAAACGCCTTTTAACCAGCGTCATCGCTGTCCATTCATTACGTGTTACTATGTTCGACTTCATTAAAGGCAGTCATTCCCCATCGGCTGTTGGTACCATTCCTAAAGCATCTGAGCTATTAAATTTTTTGAACATGTAGAATTTACCCATCTGTATAAAAGTCACAGAGTCTGGATACTACGCTTTTCCCCAGATCATATGTTTAAACTTTTTCTTATTTGCGGGCAGGTAGAAAAATACTTCAAAGTGCTTGGTTCTGCACTGAATGTGCTCTCAGAGTTCTTGTGATTTGTGACTCTAGCAAGGCATCTAGTACACATTTGTCAGGTTTTTTAATAAGAAAGTCAGCAAAATTATACCTCATCCATAACTGGCCTAATACGATAGTTTGGACTGCAACGGGTCGTTGTAGAGGAGAGGCTAATATACTGGCATTCCACATTGTGTAGATCTACGACAGGGCAATAAATTCAGATAGCGTTGAGTACTGTTAGAATTATACACAGGCAGGATGATATTTCCTGGTTTTATTCCTCCCTGAGTAAAAGCTTATAAGATTGTCTTTAGAAAAATATACCTTCATTATATTCTCCTTTCTTATAAAGCAAAAATCTGCAGCAATAATAATGTTGTATTTATAAAGGCAAGATGGTTTCTGAGAGCTAAGGCAGTTTTAAGTTTGAAGGGATGGAGAGGAAGGAAAAGAAAGGAACGGCTGGAGGTTTGTGGCACCAGTCACCTTTAATCTCCTCTGTACTAACCAATGGATAGTAGAGAAATTTTTTTGTTCATTAATTTTAAAGTGTATTTATTGTAGATGCGCTTTTTCTCCACAGAATTTAGAAACTAGTACCTTTCCTCCTTCTTTTCACCTCGCTGTTGCATGCAGGACTTCAGGCTTCATTGGTTTTGGCACCTTTTTGGAATTAAACATTCCTGGGGAGAGGGCATTGCATGTAATAAAAATAAGATATAAAGCTTTCAATCTGTGATTACACAAACCTGTTTCAAAATACAAAAATCCATCTTGTGTTGTTCTGGCATGTAAGAAGCTTGTCCTATTGATATAGCGGGTAAAAGTCATCGTCTATGTCTGTGCTTTTTTACAGGGTCTGGGTTAGAAAAACTCACGGTCTAGGTGTCAAAGATGCCAAAGGCATCCAGCTTCCATTGACTTCCGTAAGATTTATGAGTGCTCAGAACCAATAAAAATCTGACCGTTAGTTTTCAGTTAGATGCAACCGCAGCATTATTCTAATCTATGAGCTTGCTGAGCTGCGTAGAGGATGGAATCTGTTGGTGCTAGTGAAAAGGCTCTCCATTGATTTCAGCATGGCTGACTCCTAAGTGTAATACATTTCATTTCACGCATTCTCAGTAATAAGTACGGAGAGCAATCTATTTTAGCTGTAGATGATCTTTTTTATCAAAGGACTAGTCGTATCCCAGAAATCTGATGGCAGAGCCAAAAGCTGCATTTTCCAGTACGTGTGCAATGGGTATTCATACAGAAACATGTTTCGTGTGCAGACAAGTATCTGCAATAAACCAATTAGCCTATGTACATTAGATGTTTTTGCAAAATGCTGTTTGCGTGTTTGAATAACAATATGGTCTTAAGCTCCACTTCTCTTTTCCTTCCCTTCCTTTTATTTTAGTAGCTTAAGGAAAAAAATATTCTTCCACCATAAAATATTTATAAACTGTGTCAAACAAAAGTTAAAATGCTAGACCTAAGGCGAATTCCACATGGGTTACAGTGCAACTGCTCCTCATGCTTTTTACAGTCTTTGTTTACGAGTTTGGAGAATCGTGTCCCCGCGGATTTGCCGAACGGAGAAAACTCTCGGGGCTGACTTGACGGGCTTAGCAACCGCTTTGTTAGACTCCCCAGAGAGACGACTCGGTCCTCCCTGGGAAGGCCCCGTACAGATTTACCCACCTCACTGAAAAAGCTAACCAGCAGATTGTGCAAGGCTTCTTGACTCTTTACCATCCCATTTTTATAAAAGTAGCCATCGAATTTGACTTGGGTAGAGTACGTCTGCTGCGGTACCGCCTCGCCAGCAGAGGTGGTCTGCATCCCTCCTGTCCTGCTGGGGGTGAGGGTGCCTCGCGCGTAGGGAAGAAGCTCTGTGCCTTCTTAAGCAGGAGGAAGGTGTCCTGCGTATCGGGATATTATTCTGTGGGCTGCTGTCGAGTTGCTAAGAGTGGCTAAAGGATCGAGAGGATACGATCCCACCAGCTCCCAGCTCGGTGAGGTATGTTACCTGCCCAGCGGTGTGCCAGAGACAGCGGCCGTATTGCTGGAGTTGTTAAAGTTATTTCAGTCTCCGGTGCGTGAAAATCTTTATGGCGTGTTCACACGACCGTCGGTGCTGCTCGCATAGATAGGTGTACCCGGGCTGACAAACCCGGTGCTAGCACACAGCTCGCTCCGTGCCAGCGTCTTGAGAGGCGAACGGGACTTGCCTTTCTAGTTTAAAGCTAGCTCGCATATGTCTGTAGTCAGAAATACTTTAAGAAATGAAGCTAAACCAAGAGAAAAATTCTCCTGTTTTGTTTTGACGCTTGGAACTTGTTTACCTACTACTGTCGTGAAATGCCACAAAATATTTTAAAACATTATTGAGATATTGATGTAGGGCAGCTCGTTGAGAAGCTATTCAAGAAGGGAAGACTGGAGTAACTTCTTAATTTCAGCATTAATATATTAAAAGATTTTATTCATAAGCTAAACCAAAGTGCCGGGTAGTTGTAAAGTTTTTAAAACTTTATTTTTCTGGTTACCCCCGCATCCTGAAGTTATGTTACATGATGGCTTTTGCAGTCAGCATCGGTACAGATTTCAGCAAAAATGCTGGATGACACAGCCTGCGTTATTGTGAGGAGTTGCTCCTGGTGATCAACAGCATCTATCCATTCTTGTCCGCCGTGTGTCATTCTGTTCAGTTTAAGATTCATTTTTCATTTGTCTAAACTAGAAAGTAAGAAATGTGCCGTCTTAGGAATTTGTGAAGTATCATATATGTATCCTGGCACTTCTTAATATCCAAGAATAGTAATACTTTCTAAATGCAGATGTCTCTAGGTCACAGTTGCAGATGGAGTACAGTGTAGGAGCCAAAACAAGGTTGAAAAAACTTTTCATTCGGGCTGCAACTTTGATTTCTCGCAATAAATCTTGGGATACTCATTGTTCATGGATCATTGACAAAATCTAGGATGAATTCAATGTGATTTTTGCAGTTAACTTGTAAAAGGTTTGAGATTTCAATTGTGTCGCTTTAGCCCACACAAAATAGTTCAGGATGGTATAAACCGTGCATTTTTTGGACAGGAAGGGATCATTAATGATAGCATTCACAAATATTAAATTACTTCTCTCTAGGCATCCTTAATGGAAGTTAAGTAGTATTCCTTTGTCAGAGTTACGTTGAAATTCAGTTCTTGTTGATGAGAGAGAGTGCAAGATGTAACGCAGAACAATGAGAGGCAAAAAATCTCTCTGATCTAATCAAGAATAAAGTCTTCCTTGCTTCATATTCTGAGTAATATTCTTAACTTGAAAGTGGGGAAATTGCGATATACCATTAAAAACCCACAAATGGTAGGAGCTACAATAGCTAAAAGTTTTACTGTTTTACTAAACATGACATTTTGCTTTGCTGTTTTAAAGGTATATGACCGATGGTGGTCTGGGCCTCTACACTCGAAGGCTAAACCGGCTGCCTGACGGCATGGCTGCGGTGCGGGAGACGATGCAGCGTAATACGTCACTGGGACTCGGAGACGCTGACAGGTAAAGTCTCATCCAGCAAACGCTCACACCTAGTGGCGCGTTTGATTCACTCTGTAATGCATGTTGGATCTCTAAGATTAAATAGCTTTGGGAATTCAGGCGCTGAACACGAGGATATAAGCTTCTCCAGAGTATTTTAGGTTTTGTGTTCACAGAGGCGTCAGGATAAATGCTGACTTTATGTCTTCCGATTGCTTTGCTGAAATCTCACCTGGGTTTTCGTGGACAGGACGCAACACAAGAAAATGTAAAACTTATATTTTCAGAGTGTTTGAAATAAAAAAGACCTTATTCTCTTCTGATTTTCACTGATTCTTCCAAGTTCAGTGATTCAGTGTGAACAATCAGGGCCAAAGATCAAGAATTAGGGGACTAAAAATCCATAATTTATGGGAGTGTGATCATAAAGGAAGCTGGGGAGATGGACAGTAATGAGACTTATACTCTGTTAGAGCTGAGATAAATGGGTTAAATACTTTTGCTTTCAATGGCATCAGCCTATAGCTGCTTCTTTCCCTTCCAAAGCCAAAGCCTGGTAAGTGTTACTGTTGAGGTAGGAAGTGAACCGTGTTGTTTTTCTTCCATGAGGGGCCTCTAAGTATAAAACACAGATTTTGAGTTAGAGGTTTGAAGCAATTTCTGAACCAAAGTTTTTTTTTCTCTTTTTGTTTTGTTATTGATAAGTCTTTCCTGGGACATAATGCAGTTGAGTGAGTTTGATATGACTGTTATTTTCTCGATAGTGATGAATGGATTACTAAGGAAATACGAGTGATGGAGAATCTAGCCTTGTTTTCAAAGCAGTCCATACTAAATTTGCTTTGGTGTTCTCTCAATATTAATAAAGAGCAGGATGGGAAGTCTAAACAAAAGAACTAAAACCTCTCAGAGAATCTCAGCTCAGTTTCAATTACTAAGTCAACATATGCTTGCCAGCTGTAAAATATGCCTGGATTTTTCAGGAGCTTGTATCTCTTTCTGAAATTTGCAACTTGAAACCCGTGCTCCGCCAACAGCGCTCGCTCCTGGTTGACTGTGGGTGAAGGCATTGCCGCCTGGTGATGCAACTGAAGACTAATCGAGTATCACCCCCGCCTGTTGCTGTGGCTTCTGAACATTGCCACATTAGCAAAAACTATCTGTTTACAACACAGAAGTGGTCTAATATAAATTATATTATTGTCTAAGTAACAGTCAGCCTTCTGGAGAGCTGGCGATGTGTTCCTCATCACTGATTCCTTCCCCCGTCCGATATTTTCTGTGCTTGCAATGCTTTTTCTTGGTATGTAAATTATTCTCTCATTTTATTTGCTAAGCTCCTTCCCTGAAGACAGCACTCATCAAGACCAATTACGGACGTTCAACGAGAGAGATTATTTGTGTGTTTAAATATATTCCACTTAGAATGGGATTGTGGCACACTGAAATGCAATCCTTAGGCTACGTCAATTTTTTCAGCTTTGAAAAATCATTCTTTCAGTTCACATGGAGGGGACGGACTTTACGCACAATAAAGACTCTGTATGGCTGGCAGTCTAGCTGCAACACGGGATCACTGAAAAATTACCCGTGGTCCCAGAGTTGGTGACGTTATTATGTGTTGTTTTGATTTAGTCTTTTCGATTTCGAACGTGAGCCTACTCACCTGAGGCAGGAGATCAGACTTCTCTAACAATAGGGCAGTGATTTAAAAACAGCTCCTCTTTGGTTGCTGGGTGATCGTGATGTGCAGTTTAAACAAAAATTTAATCTTGGTTTGAGCAGCGGTTTTCCAGGGTGAAAGTTGGCGTAAGGAAAAGGAGTTGAATAAAACGGTGCAGTAATGAATCGCTTTCTTCGTTCCGCGAACGGAGGCGGCAAGCAGGAGTGCTGAGTTGCTTTATTGGTACACCTAGAAAACGTATGAAGATTACATTTAACTTGTTCAAAGCAGATGTTGACTGTGTGCATGGGAGAATGAGCGTGAAAGGCTATGAACCTTTGAGTACAAGGTTAATCATTAAAAAGTTATCACAGGAATTTTTTGCAATATGCTTGTTTCGTTTCTTGCATTATTAATTGTAGAAGTTTAGTCGTGAAGCTTTTACTCGTTGGCTCTGGTAACGTAAAGCACAGACCTTAGAAAGGTACATTTTCCCCTGCAGCAGGGAAATCCAAACAAGGCAATTTAATTTAATGCTTGATTGCAAGGTTAATGGAATCATTGCACAACACAGCTGAGCTTATTTATGCACTTCAAGACAATTTGCGTTTGCATAGAACAAAGGCATTTTTAATGAAAAAGCATTAAAAATGCCTTTTTATTTAGTTTGGGGGGGGTTGTTTTGTTTTGTTTTTTAAGGTTGCAAATTAGCCACCTATGGTTTTGTCTCTTCTATATATATGGACTTGGTATGTACCATCTGGTTATTTCAGCTGATTTCACTTTGTCAGGCGCAGCTGCTTGGTCTGAGACTAAATTCTACCCTTACTTTCATATATGCAACTTGCATTTATGAATGCATATAGATAAGAGGGAAGAAATTTGGAACTTAGATTTGGGTAAATCTTTCTGTAATTGATTACTTGTATAACCAATTATTTAGAGAAGATAATTCAGACCTGTGCTGATTTACCATATCCTTGTGAATAGGACAGGAGACTATATTAATGAACGTGAGCTTGTCAAGAGTAACTTTAATGATGTTATTAGGGAAATATTGATATGACTTTAAAAAAAATCCTCAGTGATGAAGTGCTTGAATAACTACACCCAAGCACGATTAACTTGGATTGTTTCACTTTCGCAATTTGATTTGAGGTTGCGTGAATTACACGTCTTTGCATAAGGGTGGAAGGCATAAAAAGGTCTTCCCAGCTTCTGACTATAAGGCCCCGTCTCCTCAGAGAGCACGTTACGTTGTCTTGGTACTTCCAACAGCTTCGGCATCGGTCAACTGTAGGTAAAACGCGGCTCAGGTGTGGAGCACGCTCTTCAAGAGTGTTTCTGTGTCATGGTTCGGATCTATGATGACTGTAATGACAGTCTTGTCACACTCTTGGTTAAAAACAAGACCATGTTCAGTTTAACTCTTAGAAAGATTTGTGACTGAAGCTGGCTCCTGGCAGTCGGCAGCATTTCCTGCTTTTGGCAGGGTTTTTGGATAATCCCAGAGGAGACTGGAACCACGAGAGGAGGTGGACAGGAGAGAAGAATTGGGAGTGAAGCAGAAACCGAGCAGAAAGCCAGAGGACATGCCAGGCAGAGTCCTGTTATATCCTATATATATCCTATATAACAGTGATATCCTATATCACTGTTAATAAGAATGTTATTGAGTGCAGATTTTTTTCAGGTGCTATGATTTAGTAATTTCTACAAATGGTAAAAATCACAGCTTTCAAAAATAGCTGAAGAGTAGCGTTTTGCTGTTATTTTGCATTTTATAAGAAAAGATTAAGGTTATTTATATGTCTCTTGGCTCAGGTAGTAGACAACACTTCACGTTCATTCGTGGAGTAAAACCCTTTGACTGGAGTTTAAATGTGCTAACTGCAATTTAATTTCTTGAATCTAGCTACAGTGATGGATGACCAAAAAGACAGGCTAGTGTTCAGTGCTGGAGGGAGATTGTTGGACTGCCTTCATAACCATGGGAACTTGGATCACACTTCAGAAGAGCTGAAAAGCAGGTTGAAGCAAGTCATCAAGTTGGGGGCAATATTGGCCTGTTCTGAAAAGCAGGGAGAGAAGGAGATGTCGCTGCTTTTGGAAGAAGGCAAATTCCGCTGACGGCAGAGTTACAGACATGGTGCTGATAGGTATCGCGTAAAAAGCCGCATCAGATTTTCTTCTTTTTAGGTGCTACTTCATTGTAGACAGTGGAAAAATGTTACAACATAAGGAAAAAAAAAAAAAAAAAAAGGAAGATTTTGTTAAGATATTCTTCATGTAGTTTTATAGTAGGGTAAGACAGCTTTAGGTCCTGAGCGTGTATTTTCAGTTTTTCTTCTTAACTGAGACAATGTGGCTAAAATGAAGTGAAGGGGTCTGCAATTCCTGGCTTTGCAGATGAGGAGTTAAGTCCTCCACTCACAGAGACTATCCATTAACAATGCTACCCCATTACTACCCATCTTATCATTACTGTAATTTTGCTACTCTAGCAGTGTAGCATGATGCATAAAAAAAGGGGGAAAAAAGAGAAAATGTGTCTGGAATAGACACATATAGACACATAGACTGGATAGTCTTTCTCTTAAAATGTTAAAACGTGACTGGGTTGTACCTAAAACTTCAGATGGATGCAACAGTTGTAAAAATACGTAGAAATAGATATTCCTGCGTTGTAATGGCAGTGGAATTCCCATCATCTCCTTCCCCCACGGCATCTCCTGCTCCTGCAGTGCTCCCTCAGGAGTGTTGACATAAGCGTTTGTGGAGTTTCACAGCAAATGAACTTGCAGGGAGATTCATCTGGTATTTGGGGTGAATGGGTTTGTGGAGGGAGGCCGTCCTTTCTGTCAGGAGGAGGAGTGACTGTATCCATTGAAATCATCCGTGGATCTCAGGAGATCTCAGCTAAGAGAGTTGCTGCCAAGCTGTTACCACTCTACCACAAAGATTTCAGGCCATCAGTTCACAATTCCTTCACTTCCAGAAAGCCCTGGCAATTGTACTTGCATTCAGCTGTTACAATTAAAATAACTTATAAATTCTACCTTTCCCGATTTTATTTTATTTTATTTTATTTTATTTTATTTTACTTTATTTTATTTTACTTTATTTTATTCTTTGTTAGGACAGTGGAACACCCCTGTATAAGGATCCCGTATACCAAATAAGCATAGTTTTCTAGAAAATAATTTAAAAGTCTCTAAACTGTTTTAAGACAATATAGATCAAAAAGTGCCAACACCCGAGCATTCATTGCTCGCCATGTCTGTGCTGTGAGTCACTGCGATTTGTAAATATATGCGCTTAGCAGCAAAGTCACAGGACTGGCGAAATTATTCATGCCTAACAGATCTTCCACTCTGCCTGACCATCTGTTTGGATTTTATCACTAAGTTAGAAAAAATACTACTGCTTCTAAATATGCAAGTTGTACCTTGGTTGCCTATAGATACCTATCTCTCTGTCTTTGAAAAATCCCGCATTGATGTTGAGAACTGACTCGCAGAAACAGGGAAATTCACATTGCAAAGATTCTTTGAAGTTTATGGCCTTGGGATCTGCTGATTAGAATCACAATACCATATACTTTTATTTTCCAAGGGATCCTTTTACAAGCTATAATCCAAAGTGGTTTTAGGTTACATAAAGTAATTGCAAAGTTAAGCAACAAATAGTAGTTGAAAGCAAAGGTATAGCAGCTATACCTGAGGGCTGAAATTAGCAGTACCAAAAGGGGAAAAAAAAAAAAAAAGACATTTTACTTTCAAACAAGGCAAGGGTAGTCAAGGGAAGCAATGTCTTTTGGCAGATCTGTTTCGGTGGGCTAGAGATGACAGACTGCTGGCCGTGTAAGCTTTTCTTCAGGTCTAAAACAGAAGCAAGAATTTTCATCACTGAATACAAGTTGAAGAACAGTTGCTCTAAATTTACCAGGAAGTATTAGTAGTTTAGACTAACTCTTAAGACCAACAATACCTATGAAGCAGAGGAAGATTTAGCAAGGAAAGGCATGTTACGATGTTTGTGTGCTGTAGAAAAGAGAGATGGATGATTTATCACCTGTGTAACATGGAGGGGTTAACTGGGGAGAGGGAGAACATTATTACAGGCTCTAAAGGCTGTCTCTTTATTGAATCTATGGTTTTTAATATCCAGCAGAGTTATTATTTTAATATTCTGGTTTATTCTTTGAAGATGCTTTCTAGAACTCCCTTGAAGATGAGAAGGAAGAGGTCAGAGATGAAGTGACTGTGAGAATTGCCCCCCTTGGGTAACCAAGTTCTTCTCAACTTTATGGCTTGGGTGTGAATTCATTCGGTGGGTGCAATAATACTTTTGGTTGGTTGGTTTTTCTACGCACATACTTTTGGAGATACATATGATATGCTGGATGAAGGATACTACATTCTGGGAAGTACTTATGCAGGATTTGGTGACAGTGTCAATTCTGTTTAGAAAGGCATGATGGAATGGAGCTATATTGGAAAGTTTTGTTTGTTTCTCAGACTTGGTTGAATTTTACTCATTGCATGATGGTCAGCAAAGAGTTCGCTTCCAACAATCAGCGTAGTGAGGCTGGGAGCTGTCTGAAGGCTAGAAAGAGTTTTGAGGAGGGCATGTCTTAAGGAAGTAGATCTTTTTTCAGCAGAGGTTGTATTTGTTTGAAAATTTCTGTCCAGGCTCTAGATTATCATGTCAGGTAGCAATAGTGGATGTATGACTGATGGGGGCCTGGGGTGGTACTTGAAGGAGTTATGTGCCTGTTAGTTAACTGAATTTTGTAAAAACACAATTTGTTTTCGTATGGGAGAGTCCCTTTTCCATGTATCCATGGCCACAAAAAAACCCAGATTTTACTGCATTTAGGACCTATGTGCGTCCAAGAAGCCAAGAATTACCCTATTCTTCTCTTTTAACTAATACCTGGTTTAGTAGCTCCACAGGCCGACAAGGCAGTTGAGAGCAGTTCTTCGCCTTTTTCAAGAACTATCTTCCAATGGGGAGGTAGAGCTGTACCACTTGACGCTAAAAACAAACCAACCAACCAACCAAGACACCCCGCAATTGCAAGCTCTTCCCTCCAAAATTAGTAGATTAGGCAATCTTTACGTGCTTGACTGTTATGAGTTTCAAACTGCATCTTCAGAAGTGCTATTTTGCTTAATGCATATGTAAACGCTGAAGAGAGAGGCTGCATCTTGGCTTTAGGAACTGCATTTCTTGTTGAAACTTTTTTCCTCATGTCATGCCCCTTGCTTTTGTTGCGGTGATTCCGATTCTGCATTCCTTTGTATTTTAGGGGGTGTTTATACCTCTGCTCTAGCATCTAATTAAAATGCTTAAGCCAGGAGCTGAACTTCACTACAAAGCTAATGGGAGGTGGCAGGTGCCTCAAGGAAGCAACTCATCATGGCTAAATTAGGACCTTCTTTTTGCCCATATATTCCACTACGGACAGTTTGTCACTTCCCCTAGAAGGTTGCACTGCTGCCTGTGTACCTTTTCCAGAGTTGTGGATACTGATTTTCCTGTAGAAATAGGAAAAACTGCCTGATTTAAGCAGCTGAATAATTTGCATCGAGGGATGGCAAAATCATGATCCTACACCACTGGAACTAGGTTTTTCTGAAGTGCCTTTTCCTTTCATACACCCCCACTTTGTGCGTATGAGTATAAAGTTGATCTAACTGCCGATTGGGAGGCTCTTCTGAAACCCTCAGTATTTCTGATTCCATGGCCAGAGATTAGCACTGTCTCTTCTGTTGTATGAAGTGGCTTTTAAAACACTTTAGGCATGTGGGAAATTAAGCTTGTATTCCAAGGGTAAACAAGATTGTAGATACAAAGACCATTTTGAACTGTATCGGGGTCTTTGTGCTTTGCATGACAAACCGAAGAATGTGAAATCCTTGCTGACATAGTGCAGACTTTGTTATTTGGTTTTCCATGTCGAATGGCAAGAGAGTCAACATAGTCTCACAACTGACCTACACCAGTAACCTCTGAGTTTGGGATTTGGAGATTGAATAGATAAAACTAATAGCAGACAGCTGTCAGACTCCAAAAGAAGAATCCCAGTTTGGGGCTGTTTGACGAGCGTGGAAGCTCATTGTGGCTGTAAAACAAATTTCAAGACAGATGATTTTTTTCAAATATTGTGTGTAGTACTAAATGTCTCATTACCAGGAAACCTAAAGGTTCTCCCTTTGGTCTTTGTTTCCCCTGCTTAGTTTGTCGGGGCTTTGGACTTGTCGATAATTGTACATTTCATTAGAATTTTTCATTAGGGTTTTTTTGCTTCTGTTCTACAGCTAGGTATTCTTTTGTGATTATAATAGTATTCTATTAGTATTAGCTTACATATTAATAGGAATATTAATAGCCAGGATCTAAGCTTTCTGTTTAGTGGCTGAATGTTTCCTGTAATTGTATTGTTTTGAAAATGATACAAAAATTCTGAGTCCAAATATAAGATGCAGGTGTCTTCCTGAATGCTCTTCTGCGCTTTGCTGGAGTGTTTTTGTTTCTTTTTCTTTACTCTGCTGATTATGTTTATTGACTATTCAGTCATTTATTCCCAGTCTTGTCCTCTCCAGTGAAGACCTTTCTAACATGGTACTGCAGATGGGGCGAGGGGACACCCTCTATATCATCAGTGAGAAGCCTCCAAGGAATTCAGGATATCCAGATGCTTTGATCCATTGCCTATACAGGGAAATGAGACTCCTAATTTGGACGGCTAACTAAAATGTTTAAAGCTAGATGGTGCTAATAGCCCTGTATGTCCAATACACGTCCACATCTGCAGCATAGCAGGAAAAGCTGTAAGGTGTCCACAACTTGAGCTGATATTTAAAATGCTGTGTATTTCACAAGCAGTCATCTCCTTCCGCTGTCCCGAATGGCACCTCCTGCGTTAAGAAGGTAATGAAGTAAGAGGGGTACGTTTGGGCTGGCTGATGTCAGAAGAAATGAAAGTGTCCCCGACCTAGCGCTCATCGAGGCAGAAGTTACGTTCAGATAAAATGAGGGTTCACTCCCTGTTTCCAGGCACTTCTGGAGGAGCTGCTCTCTCTTCCCTCCTCTCACGGACCTTATCTGCCAGCTATAACTGGGTTTTCATGAAGAAGGGAATGTCACGTTTCCCGTGTATGTCTAAACAGACAGAAGTGCAGAAATAAGGGCTATGGACAGTGTAGAATGAACATCTGTCCCCACTGGAAGGACTTTCCAGCTGTGGAGCGCAGCTGTGCTGCATTTTGCAGTGGGGCTGCTGAGGGAGTGGAGTGCCTATAAGTCTTACTCTGCTCTTCTCCGTTCCTCAGCTTCCTCACGGTATAGGGATTTTCCAGCAGTATGATAAGGCGACTTCGTGACCTTTTTGTGGCAGCTAACAGGATTCTCGGTGAAGTTGAGACTGCACAGAACAAGTAGTCGCTTTGCTCCTGATGGTTCCGAGTTGAGCCCCAGCATCCCGAGGCTTAAATGGCCCAGTGTTAACGCAGCTCTGTGGGGCTTAAAAACGCTCTGCTAGTATATAAACAAGCATTAAGACCTTCACGTGATAGTCTTATGTTGCTTAAGTATATACAGTTAAATATGCATTTGGCCAGGACAAATAATTGCACACTCTACGGTGGAAACTCTTGGAGCTACATTGTGCTGTTACAGCAGTATTATGAGAATGTGTGTAATTTGTTTTTATTAGTAAAAGTTTTTTATGTTCTCTACTAAAAATAAAACATCTAAATTTATTAACACCGATTGCTGCAATTGGAGCCTAATTAATTTGACGTAAGTGGCATTGGAACAGCGCGAAACCTGTGTGCAGAGTTAGCACAGGGAGCCTGAGTAACTACCACGCTGCTAGAGGCAATGTTTATGTATGTCCAGGTATATATGGTCAATAAGTAGCCAGAGGATCAGTGCTAAATGTTGGAAATCTGATTAGTGCTTGAGCAAAGTCCAAGGGCTGAGGTCAGCTCTTTGTAACTATATGATATTTTCTTTGTTTTTTCTTAACTGACAAAGGCTCGGCTCGGCAACCACTGTGGAGTTACCATGTGCTCTCATCCGCCCCAAGTAATATTTTTATCTTTTTAATCTAATTTTAACTTTAAAGTTTATCTTCTCTGATTATGTTGTTAGTTTAAGTGAATTTTCATATATATCAATTAATTCATTCGTTTTGGTTTGGGGGAAATGAGCAAACCACCTTGAGTGTTCAAAAAGGTTTTATTCCCTCTTTCATGTTCACTGTCAAGATTGATTTATTCTTGTTATGAAACTTGCAGCTAGAAATACTCTTCATAACATGACTTAATGCCTTAAACATCTCTTTGAAACTATTGATGTTATTTGATACTATCTGATGTGCACATGCATAGTTTTATGTTTCATTTGCATTTTTATGCAAAGATTTGATTTTTATTTTCAGAGATGACTGAAACATAATGTTGCATTTGCAAAACTGGAACTGTTTTGAATGCAGAAGGCATGAACAGAATATTATCAGGAAATAGCTAGAGATGTATTTGTAGACAGTTTTATATCTCTATGGAAAAAGAGGAGAGGGAAAAGAAGAAGGTGTCGTCACCAACATGAGCCTGTGGGAAAAAAATAAGAGTATCCTGTGCCAGCTGACGTTCACAGAGGTTGTGTTCATCCAGGAAAGCCTTATATTGCACTTAATCCTTATTTTGGGACTGTGCGTATTCTCTGTCTGCTCTCAGATAGAGAATTTATCCGTCTGTGCTTTGAGAGCATTTCTGAACCAAAGGATTCATGAGATGGATCAGGTGGTGGCAAGAATCTGCATTTTTACGTATCTAATGTCTTAAATGTGCGTGCAAAAGAAAGACAGAAACTTTCTGCAATCAGAAGATTGTGATTTTGAATGGAAGTCAGGGTACGAGTTCTGTGCTCTAATTTCTCTTGAAATTCTTTGTTGGCTTCTAACGATAACCACTAAGTCATTTTTTTATTAATATAGATTAAAAGCAAATATGCCATATGGCAACGTGAAGTTGCTTGTCATTCCTTTTGGTCAAAGCATGCTGGTGGTTTGGCCGCCAACACCAACATCCAGCGGGTTGAATCGGAGGTGTCTTCCATGCTGTGGCTTAGGGTTTGGGTCCCTTTCTGCAATAGCTTCTGACTGATTCTCGATTTTAGCGACATTCTGCTTCTCTTTCTCACCATGTTTTTATGGGCTGAACTTAGGTTAGCTGGAATGAGCTAAACATGTGACTGGTAAAATAATCAGTCTTTCCTGTGAGTCATACAATACGTTTTCCCCTCCCTCCACCACCACAATTCCAGTCATGCTTGACCCAGTTATTTTATCTGTCCTACATCATCCCCTCCGTGCTACCGAGTTGTTTTCTCTCGCAGCCGTTCTTCTCTTTCCAAGCAGTGCGTTGTGCTTTCAGCGGTGGGCTTTCCTTGTGTCTACCTGTGTCCTTAACGGCTTGCTGAAACCCAACTTCGTCCAGGAAACATGTTCGAATTTTCAAGTCGCTCCTCACGTTAGATACATTCTCCTCTGATTTAACGACATCAGTCTCTGATGTCGCTTTTAGATTTTCACACCGTTGGAATGAGGGAGCTTGCAATACATGGCGATGCGGTTAAGTTTATTATGGCAATGTGTATGTTATCGAATCATTTAGGAACAAGGGATTATTTTAGAAAGAGAAAAATGAGAGCCAAGGGTAACTTACAACTTGGCTAAGCAAGGCTGGGTGAGATCATGGGAGGAGAACAAAATTTTCTTTGGACATTTCAGGAATAGTAGTGAATTGTAGCTATAACTTAAGTAGAATGGATTCAAGGGAGACAAGGAAAACAGAGAGTGATTATAAGCAAGACCTCTCTGGTACTTGCTGACTTGTAAAGGAGTCTCTGGGAAGTCTGTCCTTTGTGTCTTTAAAAATCTATACGAACCAAAGCACAATCACGCATTAGAGGGAAAGTGGTGAGAATAACTAAAGAGGGGGTTTCCAGATGAATCTTTGTTTATTTCATTATTAATACTGAAGGCAAAGACTTTCCTCCTAGTGTGTTAGGTGTGCCTGTTAGGATGCAAAATATGAACGCTTGCATTAATCTGACTAGTAATCTGTTTTTTTTTTTTCTTTTGGGGAGGGGGGATATGTCTAGTGATTCTGATCCTTTCATCCTACCATCCCTTGTGCAGTTCAATTCATTAAAGTCTCTAAACAAAGATATCCAATGACCGCTCCTTAATTCCAGAGGAATTCACTGAAATAGAGCTGTCTTTATCAGTACTAGTTTATGCTAAGTCTCTGATAGCCAAGCGAGACACCATTTCACAGCTCAGCCTTAACAAGATGGCCGCATTCTGCCAACGTTGAAATAGGACAGAGAGATGAGAGGCTGGTTTAAAATTATTTTCATTTCATTATTACACCGGGATAAAACAGAAAATAAGGGTTTGGGGTTTGTTCTTGGTTTTCCCTTGCGGAGTAGTGATACAGTGATTAACATTCTAATGTAAAAAGTCAAGTTGAGGTCTCTGCTGTGCCTGACTGGAGCAGGGATCTCAGTTTTGGCCTCCCCTGTTTGGGTTGTTTCTTTAAGAATATTTCTCTCTGTCTCTCCTGCCAAATTATTTGCTGGAAATAATATCAACACAAGATACTGAAAGGTGTTAATTGGATTCTTGGCTATTGTGGAGCTATCAGGTCACAGAAGTGGGATGGAAAGAATGAAGGTTGAAGTCCTTGAACTCCCACATCCCCCCCCAGATGATTTAACTATGAAAATTAACAAAGGGTCCAAGGGAATCTTCTTAGTGTTGTGAAGAGTTACTTTTTTTATAAACCAACAGGATATGTAAGGAAATTTAATCAAAAAATTCCAAACCATCTCTAAAACATTGCTGTAGCAGTAGTAGGACTGGCAGTTTGAGAGTTTTATCTAAAGGTTGCCAAAGGAGAGGGGGGGAGAGAGTGCCTTAAAATCTCTTTTTAACAAAATAAATTTCCGCCTGGATTCCCGTTACTGCTTTTAAGCTGCTTTTGTGCCACCGCTATGGTGGAAAGGTGTTGTGTTTGGTTAGAAGGTAGGCCTGCTAAGTTCTCAGGATCACAAAGAAAGAGTGAGCGGTAGCGAACAAGTTGGACCTATATATGTATTGCATATGAAAAATAGCATTAACAGAAGGAGTTCCCCAAGTAACAGCCGTCATCGTGGCAGAGCAGTGATCCCGCTCTGCAGCAGATCTGTCTCCTGCAGTCAAACAGGAGTCATAAAAAGAAAAAAAAAAATCCCTGTCATTAAAGGAGATATCAAAATGTGTATTTACAGACAACTTCAGTTCTGATATTTGCCTTCCAATTTGTCCCACACCGATTTTTTCCTTCTCTAGGCCTACTTGAGGCTTCTTGTACCAGTTCTGTTGCTTTTGTGCAGCAGGTCGCAGCCTTCGACTTCAGAGTTTCCACCTAAATTTGTTTTCCCTTTCCTTTTCTTTTTTTCCACTTGCTCTCCACATACAGTCTCAGCTTCCCTTCTAGACTTATTGCCCCTGTTCTTCAGGGCCCTCCAGAACCAAATAAAAAATTTATATTGCAAGACAAGGTTTCTTGCAAGGGAAGATCTGTATAACTTAATAGTAAAATCATGTATATTTTCTAACGATACTCGGGAATTGTTGTGGTATTTTTAACTGGGACCCAAGTCTATCCTTAGGTTGGCATGCAGCTTGGAAAACTTCAGGCCAAACAGCTCAATTTTGGCAAAATGATAAATAATTGAAATCATTCCCCCTGCTAATTATTTCATTACTGTAACACAGCCATCTCTGAAGCTGAGGGTGTAGCCTCAGAGAGAACAAAGATGCGGCACAAAACCCAGCAGGGCTGGGGCTGGGGAAGGAATTACTGGGCAAGGAGAAGTTTTGCAAGTTTTTGCTCTTACAAAAATGCTAGGAAAGGTTAAAGAGGCTTGCAGAGACCCTGGGACCTCCAGATTTCTGCAGGGTAGGGAGTGGAGCGAGGGAACAAGTGCCAGCATCAGTGATGCAGACCTCTCAGCAGACAGGGCTAACAGCAAGCAAAAATCCAGCAAGAAAGCCTTGCTCAGGCAGACCTAGCCAGAAAAAAAAATGAAAATTGTGCTTTCCTGTTACATTTCATGGCTGGAATGATTAAAAGGTTAAATTCATCTGAGAAGGATGGCATGACATTTAAAAGGTTTATGACTTTGCCACAGTTGAGCTTTTTTCTCCCACTTCATTCCCATTTTATTCCTTTTAAAAAAAAAAA
>JAVJGG010000021.1:25349672-25399714 GCA_035590195.1 Aviceda cuculoides | reverse complement strand
TTAATTCCCAATTTATTACTTTTAAAAAAAAAAAAAAAAAAAAAAAAGCAGCCTATCTGCTTTTAACTTGTTATCAGTTAAGAATTAGAGAGAGATAATGTAGGTGAGGTTGCATATATTAACAGATCATTGAAACAGCCTGCAGTTCAGTAATGATGGGGGTGGGAGGGGAATGTAGCACCATAGGAGAGGCTCTGCTGAGCTTTGAACTGGATCAGATGCTTGAGGGCAATTAAACACACAAGATTTCCCCCTTTAAACAAAGGCCCAGAAGGGAGTCTCCCTGTTTTCCGTGCTGTTAATCATCAAGAGGAGAGAAGAATGTGTAAAGCAAGAAAGAAAAGATGGTGCTGTTTAAAGCAATTATGTTTAGACCCCAGCAGGGTGCCTGCTTGAGTTGCATCTCAATAAATAATAAGCACTTGTTATGCTAATAGTCACTATTTTCAATAACATGATTTGCATACGGATCATATGCATGTTAATTACGCTGTGCACATAGCCAATAATGCACATCTTAGGTTTTGTCCTTAGCACTTTCCTTTGTAAAATGCTGCATCACGCTGATGAATATTGAGTGCAAATAAACGGCTAATACAGTGAACAGCAGCACACCGACCTCGCTAGACCCAGAAGATAACCAGAGACACGGGGAGGGAAGAAGCCCAGGATTAGCGTCACTTCTGGCACTGACAACATCTGTCCTCGCACCTGATTATAATGAAAATAAAACAAAACAAAAGGGTGGGCGAAGGCATGATAATGCAGCGATGCATGATAACCATTAACCCTGTGTTGGCTAATTACTGGGTGCATGCTGGCGCATATTGCTGTGCCTTTATACCAGAGCACAAAGTTTAGTGGTTTTATACTTTAGGCCAGCTGGGGGAGGCCGGGTGAGACCTGGCTGTGGGGAGAGGTAGACTAGCGTGGGCAGAGTCACTCCCTGAAAAGTTTTCGAAGGCGTGAATCGGAGCCACGTTTGCATTAGGTCTGTGCTTTGCATCTTGGATGCAGAAATACCGCGGTATTTCTGACCGTTGGGAAGAGTGGACTTTTGGTGAGCTGGGTCCGAAGGGCATCTCCATGTATTCTTTTGTCTCTTCCCTCTTTTCCCACACGTCTTCTGGATGCCTAGCGTTTCTCATTTCATTATGTCTAGTAGAAAGTTCCCAGTTGTCCTCCTGACCTTAAATGAGTAAGACAAGTAGAAATTGGCCCATTGGATGAGAGTGCCTAGCGGTAGAAATGAGTGACACCCTATAAAACGTAATGATGTGACAGCTGAGGTTGTGTCATGCTGAATCTGCATTGCATCCAGACCCACCTTAGTATCTTGAGATGTGCATCTGTAAAGCATAATGCAGCACCAGTTCAGGAATCTCTGAGCCATGTTTTGCGTAGCTATGTCTTCTGTATTTATAGCTGAACTGATTTTTTCTGATAGGATTTTGACACCACTGAGGTCTGCTTTCGGCTTATTACTTACAATGAGATTAAAAAAAAACCCAAGACTATAGTATCTTGGGAAAAGATCTAAGAGCTGTTATCTGGCATTCCAGACTAAATATTTAACATAGTTCGTAAGGTATATAATAGAAATATTTACTTGTTAGGAAACTGTAAGAATATAATTTACAAGTTATTACTAGATTAATTTTTCAGGTATCAGATAACGATATTGGATATCAGATAATCTGGGCCCTATAAGGCACAGATGTTTGGAATTAGTAGTTCAGTTTCAAAAGAAAATAACTGTTAAATGCAATAGCTCACCACATCAATATTCAGTTGTTATTGCCATCGGTGTCCCCACGTCCCGCTGCAGCTCACTCTCCGTGTGTTATAGTTATCGTAGTATCTATAGCACTTAAAAGGATTTGCTTCTCCAGAGAAAAATTAATGAGTTTAATAATTTTGAAGAGGTGCTGCTCACTCAAGTTCGCGCAGCAGAGGCGGAACTATTCTGGGCTCGCTCCGTTAGGTGCAGTCCCTGCGCCGCGCTGTCACCGCCGCAGCCGAGCGCTCGGGTAGGATCTGAAGGACGTGGTGTTACACCAGCCCGGTTGTGCACCCATTAAACTTCGCCGTTCCTTCTGCAGACCCGCTGCTTCCCAAGCCCCACGCTCTTCCGCGCTGTGATTGCAGCGATCCACCGTGATTACGTTAAACTTCATCCCTGGTGCGGAAACCACGAACCGAATTTGCCCCGTCGTGTGCTAATTGCGATCCCTGCTTGGAGTAGCTCGCTGTGGGGAGGAAGCCTCACGTTCCTCCCCAGTAGGCTCGTGGTCACTACCGTTGTTCCGAGGCAGCTTCTGCCATGAGTGAAAGGACGGATTTAGGTAGCATTGAGCTAGCAGAGCCGTTGTTGAGGAGCGCGGGCAACCACGGCAAAGCCAACTTGGTGTACGCTGCAGAGTCTGAACGACGTGTCGACTGCCATCTTGTCCTTCTGGTGGAATAAAAGCTGAACATTGCACCCGTAGAGGGTTTCTGGGTTTGCAAGGAGAAGGGTGTTTTCCCGCTAGGTGAATAATTTTTAAGCAATGGAAAATAAGTTTTCGGTTTACTGCCGTTGCAGATAAACCTCTTTTACCTTTTGGTAAGAGCGAGTCTACCAGCTGAAATTTCCTCCTGTCAAGCTTCCATAAAGCTGATACGTTAGCTACCCGAAATGCATGCTGCAGTACTCTAATCTGGAGGACCATTAGTCTTTTCAGGTGATCTACAGATACAATTTTATTAGGGCTAGTGAAGGTCAGAAGTTCACGTGGGCAAGTTGCGATTGCCACAAGCGTTCATGAGATAAGGAGTTTCATGGAGGGCATACTTCTCATCAGCTGCAATTTTCAAGTACTGGTTTAAATTCAGTGTTTTATCTGACAAGCTTGGGGTTTTCTTACTGCTTAATTAAGAATTTCTACCTCCAAATGAGCAAAAAATATTGAGTCTGTAAGAGTTGCAGGCATTATTCACAAAAACATAAAATGTAGAGCTGGGAAAGACTTTTGTTTAAAAGTACACACTAACTGTCTTGTAGCTAAGTGGTTTGATTCCATTACCTTTTGTGTTAGGAAGATTATAAATTTAAAGAAAACTTAGTGGTTTTCTTAACCAGGCATAGGTAACAGTGGCAGGGAGGAGAAATGTCTGAAATTCTATATTGCGTTAATAGTCTACTGTGAATTTGGAAATGGCAAATTAGTCTATTTGACAGACAGTACCAGTAAGAATAAGAAAAAAGCAATTCACGTGGGAAAGCGTGCTCAAAAGAAAGATTTTGCAGGGTAATCTGAGGGAGGCATGTCTTTTGGCTCGGATACAATCTTTGGAACATCCCTGTGTTGTAAGGGTGAAGTAAATCCCTTTGTTTTCGTAGAAAAATGCAGAGGGACTCTCAAAATAAAGGAAAATTAATTTTTGTTGAAGTTGAGAGTTTGCATCTTTGTTCTTTGCTCATTACCCAGTTGAAGTGTTTATGTGGTTTGAATGTTTATAGACTCAGTAATACAGAGGATTTGCAAACATTAAAGATCAAGCTATTATGATGCTAGCTTGATTTAATAGTTCTACGTTAATTAGGATAAATGAGTTTACTTTTCTAGTGGGATGTATTAGCTTTTTAACAGCCACAGCAACAATAAACAACTGTAAATGCAGAGATATATCTAATTAAGGGGAGGCCGAAGCAATTAAGATGGGCAAACGCTATTGATCATAACTGAAGCGGATTTGACTAAGATACATGTAGTTGACAGCAGCGCTTCTACAGCGGCTGCCATGAGGATGATTAATGACTGCAGTGAGACGGTTAATGACGGCTATTGATTAAGCAGTAATGATTTTAATATTTTGTTGGGGGTGCGTGGGATGGTGAATCAAGTTCTACAGGACTTTTCAAAACCATACTACTACTACTGGTAGAGCTGCTTATTCAACCAGAAGTATCTATGAGTGTAGTTCTGTAGATATTACGCTTGGCATACCCTTCTTGGGCCTGAATGCGTCCTGTGACATAGTCCCCTGGTCCTGCTGGCTGAAACAGAATCTGTAATTCAATTTTTATCTCTTTCTGAGCTGTTCTCTACCTCATGGGCCATAAAGAACTTTGCTCCTAGACTCTAGACTTGTATAGCTTCTTTCATATCTGATGTTTCTGTTCTCTGCTATATTGCTTGTTGACAAAGACATGTTAGAAAGCTCCAAAACCAAACTGTAAATCATACATGGACATCTGTCGTATATTCATCCCAAAGCATTTTTCAGGGTCCTGAGAAGAAAGCGATCATGCCAGCTACACTATTTTTATAACATCGTATGTTAGGGATCAAGCTGTGATCAAAATCTTCATGGTTGCAGAAGACAAGAAAGTCTTATAACAATGTAGAAGTAAACTGTTATTCTGTTCAGCAGTTTAGATGGGAAGAATTAAATTTTTCTCCTTGGTGAGTGGCATGTGTGTTAAAATCTGGGGTTGGCAGTGTTATGCTCCTTGGAAAGAGGACTGGTTTTTATGGTTTGGAGAAGGACACAAAGAAAACTGCATTTAAACAACGGGAATGATATTTCATTCCGATGTTTCACTACGTTAACTGTTTGGATTTTAAGATCAGATTTTTTTCCATTTTGTATAGACTGTTCTTACCAACAAGCTATTTGCCCTGTTACATATATTTTTGTTTGATTATTTGCTGTATCTGGAAAAAATTAGATAGCATAGAAAACACAGATATGAAAGCGTATACATGTGTATGTAGTAAATACATTGACAGCATTTCTCGCTGAAGGAGTTTGAGACTTGGTAATGTGTTTAAATTTCGAAACAAATGTTTGGATCATCCGAGTATAACCCCTGGATTTAGCGTTCGTTTGGAATTCCTCTCGGATAATAGCGTGCAATCTGCATTGCTGCTCAGCATCCTCCGTTTTTATTGGATTATCTCCAGTTGCCTGCCTTTTTCTTCCTCCACTGCCACTAGAAAGTAGCCGTTTGTGTTTATTCACCCTGATGTGCTTATTCATCTGAAGTGGCTATAGCGAGAAGTATGCCTCACGCTCGCGTCAACACAAGCGCTCCGTGTAGGCTACTGGCGTTTTTTACACAATCTTTGAAGCAAATATAAAATGTTCTAAACCCATTTTTTATCATATATTACACATACATAAATCGTCTGTTCGTCTCCATCAGGCATGCATGTCACCTCGTCAGAGGAAGCTGTGGTTTTCTTTAACGGTCGGTCGATGAAAAGAAATTCCTAGGAGTTAGATGCTAAGTCTGTCTCATGCTATTTTCCTGATGCATTATCGATGCAATAATCATGAATCTTATTCCAAATCATTAATCTTATCCCATATTTGGCTTTCCTGCGTACGCACAGTCTTTTCAGGGCTGCTCTTCAAGTCAGGTGAAATTTTGCCATTGACTTAAATGGCAAGAGACTTGCCTGGCGACTAGAAAAATCTCACCATCTTTCCCTAAATCTGTGAGTGGTCAGTTCCTGTGCACTGCATACCTTCCTTTTTGCTTTCTTCTGTACGATACTACCTATATGAGTAATTTTAACAAAATGCTAAAGTTTTCTGGGCTTCATGCGTTCACTTCTAAAAATCAGTAAATCCAGACAGCACCACCGTAACAGAATTGTCTGCTCTCAGGGAAGTCTCTAAGGCAACCTCTTACCCTCGAGGTTTAAGAATGTGAAGAAGAGTATTTCACAGCACATATCCCTCATCAGTCTGCAAACTTAGTGCCTCTTTCGTTCAGCAGATTGAGGAGAATTAAAAAACAGGTTTTCATTTTTCCCGATCCGCTTCTGCTGGCTCCCAAGCTCCCTTTGGAACCACAATGAAAAGCCACAGCTTCACAGGGTTGTAGCAGCTAGGGTCTGTTTGCTACTATTTCTCTTAATTGTGGGTTTATGTTGCTTCCAATGTTCCTTCGAATTTAATTAGAAATACCTTCCCAGGATTGACAGTTACATATGAATACAAGAAGTTGGATTTTTTTTTTTTAATTTACTTTAATACAAAACATAGTTTGTTTAGGTCGATACATAGAATTTTAGCCCTATAGTGTGATCCATAATAGTTGTAATGGTGCAGCAGTGTTGCTGTGTTTCTGCTTTTATTTTCTCATGCATATATTTAATCACTAAAAGTACTTTAAAAATGTATATTTTTGTTTAATGTGCTGAAGTTAAAAGCATAGAAGTGTGTTCAAAAGCTTCTTTGAGTCTGCTCAGAGTATGTTTTGGCTTTACAAATATATTTTTTCCTCAATTAAATAAACTTTGTGTTCTTTAGGAGGAAAGAAAGAAAAAGAAGGCTTAAAAATTACCGTTGAGATTATCTTAAGACATCAGTTTACCAGTTACAGTGGAGTCTCTTCCCGGGTGAAATGTGGCAGACGCTTCATACCGCACATTATAAAACAGCTTACGCAGACTGGGAAGCTCAGTGTCTTTACAGTCTATGCCGCTTGCGTTACTTTTATAATCATTGCAGTCATCAAATGTAGACATTTTATAAGCTCCTAACTGATGTATCTCAGCTAATGAGAAAAAAATACAACCGTATTAACGTATTGCCGTAAACCCCCAATTTTCAGGCGTTTTGGTGTTCTCTAAGGGAGAGTTAGAAAAGCAGCAAGATTTGTGCTGCTTTAACCTAGAATGCAAACCTGTAATTATGGTTTGGGGCCTTTTCAAATAAGCATCCAACCACACATTTCTTCGATAAGTCTCTTTTTTGTTGCCTACAGTTTTAGCTGAGTTCAGACCACGAGCACAATTCTTACGAAGGTTAATGGGAATAGCACGCAAGCGCGGGGAGAAAGAACAAGCGATTGGAGGTGCAATGGTTTTATTACACCGAGTATTAGGACACTTTGCAGCCTTTTCTAAGCAGCTGTTCTTTAGGTAAATTAATACCTGGGGTCTCTTTACTTCTCCCCAACTTAAACTACCATAAAAGAACTTAATGTAAAGCTGTTTGTAGCTTATCTCACCCGATTGCTATGCGAAACTTCTAACACGAACGCTTTTATAAACTGCAGCCATAACACACTAATCTTCTGAACTTCCTGACCCATAAAACTATGATTATTGCTACATGTAAAATTCATCTGGAAATATCCCTCTGTATTTAGTGTTATGGGTATTATGTTGCAAAATCCCTCCTCCTTCACAGTGTGAGGGCTGCCAGGAAAGCGAAGGACAATGGGGCTGTAGATCGGTGTACAGAGAGCAATGCTCTACCTTAATCTTGCGATTTGGGTTTTATTTGGAGCTGGTGATTCAACAGATGCGATGCTCAGATTCTTTTTTTTTTTTTCCCTAGGTTACAATTTCAGATTTGATTATTCTTGGAATTCGAATATTTCTGGCTCTTCTTATTTACCATTAGCTACAAGTCAGTCGCTGATTTCCTATACAGCTCTGTGAGCAGATGATCAAGAAACATCATGTTTGTGGGAGCTATTTTGATGAAGACAGGAAGGATGTTAGCGATTAGAGGAAGCTTTGCTGTTCCATTTGTAATTCTTTTACGTATCTGTAATATCTGAGAGTTATCTCTTGTAACTGTTCTGTGACTTAAAGTAATGAATGAGGAGCAGTTTACGGGATTTGTTAATAAGGGATACCAGTTAAACACACCAGAGGCAAGAAGGGATTAATAACAGTGCATGAGTATTTTCACCCTCACCTTCGTTATGGATAACACATACTTTTGTTTTTAAAAAGCTGGGTGATTCTTGTGTAATCTTCAGCAAAGGTAATGACATCTGCAGCTTTACATTTATACACATGCACATCGCGAAAGGGGTGGGTTGACTGCACTCTAGGGTGCAGGCATACCAAAAAGCAGAAGAGTCCTGTTTCTATCTTTTATTCACCGCCAGACTAACTTAATATAGATAATCATCCAGTTGCAAAAAAAAAAAAAATTAAATGAACAGCCTTTTCTCATTTTAACACACAAACATTTGTGTTAAATGATGCTTTTCCCAAGCTGCTTTTATTAGTAGTATTGTTCTAAATTGCAAGTTGTCACATCCACCAGCCTCTAAATTACCAGTCCTCTGTGTTGCTATAGTAACACCATGGCCACTAAAATATAGACTCCAGCGTAGAAAGGCAAGCTCAGACTGCGACTCATTTATTTGAAGGTTTTGGCAGCAGAATAGCTCCACGAAGTCTTTCTTTTATAACCTTTGAATACTTGCATTTTAACTCTTTAAACCAAAAATACGGTGTTGTGTGACAAGATGTGTTTTATTTAAGATAGAGTACCCCAGCTGAACAGAGTTAATAAATACATGGGTATAGTTGATTTTGGACTACTCTTTCCTTCTCTTCTCTTTGGTTTTGGGCCGAATGATTGATGGTTTTCTTGAGGTGAGGCTAAGACGACAGCGCGGTATTGTCTTCTCCACTTCCTCCATCTGAAAGGCTGCCCATCTCCTTTTCATGATGGGATCACTCATCCGTAGCCTGGACAACCAGGCAAATCTACCCTGGTTGGATTAGAAATAAAGTTCCTTGCTTAGTGAACAAATCCCTCTGTAATAACGGGAGTGGACTTGGGTATTCCCACTTGGCTGGAAGTCAGTGTGCTGGTTAATGCTGGTAACTGTGTCAACTACAGCAAGAGTCAGTGTTTTGTGTGTGTCCCCATTTAAATAACAAAATGAGATAAATACTATAGGCTCTGTCTTGAATTTAATCCCTTCTCCTTGTGCGTATCACTGTAATATGCTTGTAATTTCATGAGCTCAGACTTCTTCTCTCGATTCGTTTTCTCCATTTTGCAGTCCAATTCCCTGACTTTCAACTGTTTGTCAGGTTTATCTTACCTCCTCACCATGGCTTTCCATCTGATAGATGTCTGTCTTCAGCCTCAGAACACCTTCCCAGACCTCAACCCCGACCTCGGTTTCCCCATTCCAACTCCTCGTCCCCAGACCCTTCACACATCTGCTTGTAGCTTTTCTCCCGTCGGCTCTGTCCTGCTCGCGGTGACCTTGAACCAGTCTCTTGGTTCTTCATCCACCCGTGGGCAGCCTGACCTCTCGCAATAGTCTTCTCCTCCAAGCTCCGGTGCTGCCTTCCGTGCCCAGCTAGTCACGGCTATCCCGCACCGCTCTGCTTCCCATCGTCTATGTTGTTATTACCATTCCCGTTTTATTTCTCTTTTTGGGGGGTACTTGTGTATCATTTCCTGCTCTGTGCCCGTTAGCGCGCAAGATGCTCCATGAGTGATGAGCCCGTATGGGCTAGAAGTGACCAGCTTTCCAGTTCTCACTGCCTTACAGGTTTTCTCATGTTTACAGGTTATATTCATGCAACGGCTAGCGTAAGGGTGCCTCTAAGCACCGCTACTCACCGTAAATAGAGCTGGTGTAATTTCCCATATTAGAGTAAAAAAATCCCAAGTGTAGGGCAGAATGCAGAGATCTGGGAAGAAGCCTGTCAGAAAGTATTTATATTAGGGTAAAACAGGAGTTTTGAATGCTAACCACCATACATTTTTATCAACCGAATACGTATAAATACCCATCTCTGTTCTAATTGAATTAAAGGGAAGTAATAAGCCCCTTACTTTACAACTGTAAATAAGGATTAATGTGTTTAATCCCTACTTGGATAAATCTTACATATCTTGTCCCAGTTTCATAAGGTCTTTATTGGGGATACCAGTGTATAAGTTGCTATTTTCAGTACCATTTGTATTGAAAATGTTTTTCTACACCCCCCCCCCCCAAAAAAAAAAATTTATATTTTACCAGTATTCTAAACATTTTATGTTAAAACCTTTGGGATGTATCTCCTGCTACATTCTGATAAAACTTCAGTTGCTTCAGCAGTCACGTTGCTGAATCCCTCTATAAAAGCAGAGTAGGAACTATGCTTTTAGGGGTCGTAGTCTTTTAGGCGAGATCAAATCCTGTCCTTTAGTACCTCCACGTACAGGGTTGCTGACATGAGCTTTTATTTCGTGCGATACGGTACGTGATCTGGAGGCACCCAGTCTGCCCGCTTCCCGGCCGTCAGGTTACAGCTTTTCACAGATGACCTAGTCCCAGCAGAAAGTCTTGACCTCTCACTTTTTCAGCACTTCAGAGGTTAATTTTGTTGAGGGATCAGATTTCTTTCTAGGGGAAGTTTCTGATGATCACCTTCCAGCCAGGCTTTACTTTCCAGTGTCTTTCCGAGCTGCTGGATGTCGAGGGCTCTGTTGGAAAACAGCCTTGCTCTGAATTTTTTTTTTCCGAGTCTCTTCCTAGATAATCAAGTTAGAAGCTGTTTTATTTAGAGGGGTGTTGGATGGTAGCCTAATGAAGGTATCAACCTGCAAAATAAATCTAAGCCCCTTTGCTGGAATTCTTCATGGGCAGCAAGGTGGAGAAGTGCTTTGGCCTGGGAATATTGCAAGGTAAGAGATTTTCTGCACTTTTGAAAGCGTGGAGGTGTGTTGTGTTATGCCTTTGTGTAAGTAGGTTTAGCTTTGTAAATGCTGGCAGCAAAGGAAACACCTTAGATGATGGAGTGAACCTGAGAAGTTTTCATTTGAATCGATTTCATTTGAATCACTGTGTGCTACATGAAATCAATGTATTTTTAGTAGGTTACGGATATTTGACTAACATAATAGGCAGTTCCCCCCGTGAGAACTGACAGCTATTGCTGTATTTGTTTTTTCTGGCTGAACTTCAGGATTCCGTGAGGTTTATCGATCAGTACTGGCGTCTCGGAGGTTGCTATCAAACCGGCTGTCTTTCCGCTAGTGTTAGGGGCTTTTCGCCTCAGAAAACTGCGGGGCTTGGTTATATTTTAGCACTCTAAGTTTGCTTTCTGTGCAAAGGAGGAACCTCTCTGGGAATGAGCTCACTGGGAAGGGAAACAAAGACGTTCGTGAGGCTGTTTCAGGCCAAATCACAGCCCAGAGTGCACTTGCTTTTTAGGACATAATACGGAGTTGTTCTTCTCACTCCTGGGCAAATTTCTATCGGCTTCCTGATTTGTCAGAGTAAAGTTAGAAGGTCTTTTTCCTTTTACAGTTTCTTTCAAATAAGCCGAATTTTAGAGGCTGGCATAACCCGGGAGTTACAGGTACGACTTAGGATATTGCAGTTCTGCGAGGAAAAAAAACAGCTTTCAGAAGTGGTAGTAGCTGACATCTTCTGCACATCCCCGTATCACAAAGAATAAAGTATTTCACTTGATTATGTTTCATCTGTTCTATAAATCACTGGCGTGATAACGGTGGGTGTTTTTCAGTGGTTTGGCTTCCAGAGGGACAGTGCTGTGCCCCGCGATCAAATTAACACCTTTTATTGCCAAGTTCAGCTTTATTTTAAGACGTATGTCAGCAGGCTGTAAGGCGTTCAGAAAGACAAATTTTGTGGGTTTCTCCTTTTTTTTTCTGCTGGGAGAAGAGTGTGCAAGCGTGTGCATTATCTTTGTCTCCATGTCCTTAGCTGGAGCTGGTACTGCTGGGTGAGAGAGGAGCAGTTGTCCTGTGTGAAATCCGTGTTTTGCTGTGCACAGGTTTTTGCCTCGATCAGTTTATGTAGCAGCTTTACAGCATATTCTGAGTGAGGAAGAACTTCAACAGTGACCGAGAATTGCTTCGAATCTTCATGCATATATATCACTGCTTCATTTTGTGCCTGCGTGGTTCTTGCTTGGGGTTGCAGCCCGCAGACCTGAAAAGTTTTGCATTGGTGTCACTAGTGGAGTTACGGTGTCAGGAGGGATTAAAACCAGAGTGGGAAGCAAAGGAGCCAGATTCTACCTGCCAACTGCTGGAGGTTTTGGCTCTATGGGTGTGTTTAGTACCCCCCTTTCCCTGGGCGAGGCTGCCCAGTGGTCCCAGTTTGACCATTTGTGCTGGCGGAGCGGGTGGGCAAGCGGTCCTGGCCGTGGGCAGGTGGGTCCAGCCCCGCGAGTCTTTGGAAAGCGCGCCCAGCAGCGGGGAATTTCAGTGCATCTTGCATAGTTTTGTTTCCATACTACCCTTCATTCCCTTCCTTTTGTGTTTTAATTACAACAGCCCTGGCTCATCTGTTCTTTTTCTTCTTGGTGTTTAAGCCCGTTTTTATTGTGTTTTGGAGCCTTTGGCAAAGCAGGCTGCCAGGTACCAGTAAGTGCTGGTGAGCAGCTGAGCTCTCACCAGTTCAGTCCAGTGCTGGAAGAGCGTGCAGGTAGGAGATGAGTGTCAGAAACCATGTCAGGGTTTTCAGTGAGTGCCGCCCCTTCCCGAAGTCGTAACTTTAAATAGTGCCTTTGTACGAGGAGGTGACGTGATCCCGAAGGTCTCTGCTGTTGGGGGAGAAGAAAGTATAAACTGGGAGGTAAGGCAGGAGAAAGAAACGGGCACAATCGGCTGTTTGGTTGTCCTAACTCCCATCCCCTGGGCAGGGCACCTTCTCCGCCTGCCTGCAGGAGGGAGGCGTTTGGGCTGGGGCCTGGCCAAGAGGGAGGAGAAGGCATATGGCAGTGGTGATCCACAGCTCCATCCTTGCCAGGGACCTCCTCCCCGCTCCCTGGCTCCAGGGCCGGCGCAGGGAGCCGGGGCAGTCTGTTGCAGCATCCCCAGCGGCTTTGGCTCGACCTCTCTGGATTTGTTCACTCCCATCGGTGTCACATGCAGGCTGTATGGTTTATGGGGATTTATTTTCTGGAGGGCACCTTATACGTAAACAAGGATTTCTGACTCGCACTAGAAGACTTTTCTCAGCGCTTCTTACCGTCTTGGAAACGAAAGCGTAGCAAACAAAGCATCTTTTTGTACATAATAACAACTGAGATTTAACCCTGGCCTTATAGCGGTATGAAGACACTGATTTTCTTTCCAGCTTTCACTGGTGCAAATCAGTTGGAATCAGTGGAGTCAACACCGAAGCGATCGGGGATGAGTATCATCCCATGGCCTTCAAAGCAGGGAGGTGAGGGTGCCACTGGCCGCAGGGGTCCTCTCTGCACCCAGCGTGGGGCAGGTGTATAAACTGCTTTATAAACGCAGTAAGTCTTCAGACAGAACAGTAAGTGGGGAACACCAAAAGGAGGGTTTCTAGGTCATTGAGTCTGGGAAAAAGGGGTTGGTGGCTGGTTGGAGCACTCTACGCTAAATTTTTCAGACCTAGCTGGGAGTTTGTGTTCTTCCAGCACTGGGGTCAAAGGCGATGCCTTGCTCTGGTTTCTCGCCTCCCCCCGAGGCTGTGCAATGCCAGAGGAACCATTGTTGTGAACAATGGCCAAAAAAACCAGTTCCACCAGTCAACCATTTTGCAACTGAATACCAGTTGTGCTGGCTGCTGCATTTACTGACTCTAGACAGTGAAGGACTGAAGGGTCTCAGCAAAATGTGTGCAGGTGAAAAAGCTGCCAGTGGAATTTCTGCTTTAGAGCAGGAGACGATGGGTTTCGTAGAAAGTCCAATGGTGTTCATGAAGCTTTAGAGTATTTCAAATGGTAAACTGCCTGAGATGAGCTGGGTTTAGCAGCTCCTGTGTGTGTGTGTGTGCTCAGCCGTGTTCACTTCAAGTTTGACAATGGCTTGGTCAAATTCCTGGTCAGATTTTAAGGGACAAAATAAAATCCAGTGTTATTTTTATAAGGTTATTAGCACTGATATAAAAAGATGAAATGAGAAGAGCATGTGCAGTTTCCTAGCGTCTACAAATCTTTCCTTACCCACCGTTTTTCAACACTAGTTGATACTTCTCTTCTGTGAGTTATTCTCTTTTACAAATAGGTATTTTAAATGTAAATCCTGAAACCTTATCTCAGATGAATTCTAAACAGAGTTTGACAGAGAGCTGCATTTCAGCTTGTTGGCAGTAAACAGAATGGTCACTGAATATGAAAATGGTCTGAATAGCTCACAGCATACTTAGAGCAGTTTAACTCTGCACCAAAAAAGTGTCATTAAAAGGATTAGATTCTGCTCCAGAAAGAACAGCTGGGAATGGTCTGTATTCATTTTGCCTGGTTTACTTTTCACTTTTTCATGGTCTGGCTTTACAAAGCATTTCAAGGTAACAGTCCTGTCCCTGGGCTCCACCTTTTGGTTAGAAGCAAAGTGGTATATTTTAAAATACCTGTAATGAGATGTAATAAGAAGAGAGTAACTGAAGACATGGAGAAGGGGGGGTGATTAATAACCACGTGAAACACATTCATTAAATTCACTTCTCTTGAAGTAGATTTCCATCCATTCTTTTGTGAACCGTTATTTGTCACCTTTCTTAACAATTTAAAGGAAAACCATGCAAGGGTCTGTATGTGGTTTTTGGATTTCTGACACAGCGATGTCAGTATTGTAGGAAATCCCAGAAGAAAACAGTGGAAATTGCAGTATTTCATATCTCGCTTTATAGCACATTTATATTTTTCTGGCCTTTTTATTTTTCTATTTAATTCTTTGAAGGTGCTGTGAACTTTCAATCGTTTTACACCTTGACCTTTTTTTTTGTTGGGTTTTTTTTGTTCTCCTATCAACTCATAAATAGTTAAATTTTTAGGTAGAGGAGGATAATTACCATGTTTCCACTTCAAATATTGTAGAGCCCCAAGGTCCTGTCTTGGGCAAATGTATTTTTCAGCAGCTCATTGTACTTTTGGTTTTGACTGAAGATCCAGCAAAGTTAAAATCCACACCCATCCGTAGAGAAGGGTGCATTTTCCACCTTTAACAATAGCTTTATTTAGTAGTGGTTTAATGACTCCTTTGCTTTGGACTTGAAAAGGGGGAAGATTTCTGCAGCGAGGGGGGGCTGTCCTGGGGTTTGCAGGATGGTTTCATGTGCTGTGCTGTCCAAGTTGACAAAGAAGAGCCAATTCCGTTGATGATGATTATGCAAGATGGAAAAGTGCTGATAGACTGTGGAAAAATACAAGCCTGAGCCTAACTGCCTTGCAAACCTGTTTCAAAAAGCAGCTTTGAGGAGTGGACCTGGTGCTGTATGTGGGCGATCTATAGTAGTAATGTTGTTAGTCGTTAGTCGTTGTTAGTCACATTAGGGCGAGCAGGCTGAGATGGGGAGGGAGAGGAGGGTGCTTAGGGTGCTTGGTTTCACAGAGAGCAGGAGGCAGCTTTGTGGGAGTTTTTAAGTGATGGCGGTGATGGTTTTTAAGTGGGTGGTTGTATAATTTTCATATAGAATACACTTTTAACATTTTTTTGTAATTTTCAGTAGTCAAAGTAAAGTTTCGGGTGATTGATCAAGTAGAGAAAGGAAAGCCCAAACATTTCAGCTTCAGGTTATAGTTGAGTAGACTTTTGCTGACATCAGAAATTATTAATTATACCAGCTAAATTACAAAGATGTTATCTTGGCTCTGGGAGCCAAGAACAGTGTAATTAGGGCTGTTAGATTCCCCATTCTGCTTCCTTGCTTTTGACTTTAACCATCAAGGCATTGGATCAAGGTAAAAATGAACTAATTTATGTGGAGGGCTTGGGGTTGTTTCAAGAGCAGTGTGAAATAGAGATACCTCAATTTGTTAACAGATGCTGTCCTCTCGAGAAGCTGCAGTCTTCACCCACGTGCAGATACAGACATGGAGTGGCGTGTCCTCTACTGTTGGATATTGCACCAAATACAGTGTCATGGGCTTCTTTGGGGGAAGAGCTTTTAGTGTAATGCATCTCTGACAGCAGGCTAAACAGTATATGTGCTTTAATTGCATTACTTTTTTAGCAGGCTCATAAAATTACTTGCGCTGGCATCCAAGTAACAGACTTCAGTGAATTCTACACGCGGCTCACTTCCATTAAAACCGTCCCTAGCGTTACTCCAAAGGACAGCGTCAATAATGGTTTATGTAGTTTTTCCAAATAATTTTCAATTTCTTAAGATGTTGTGTTTTCTTGTTCTCATACATCCTATTGTTCTTGTAACTAGAGACTGACCACTCCCACCCCGCTACCAAAATGTTTTTTTTAAATAAAGCTAAACCTGAGATGTCTAGTTTTAGCTGACACGGCGCCTTACCTTGTCGGAACAGCCGTGTGCGTCAGTATCACGGCTTGGTGTCATCAGCGCGCCTACAAGAGCTGTGTTGCTTCGCTTCTGGCAGCCAAAATGCTAGAGCTCTATCTTTGGACCTCAGAATAGCTCATCTATTTTAATTTAGTAACAGATTAGTAAACTTGAAAATACAGAGTTTGAGTTGTTTATACTTTCCATCGGAACATAAAAGACTTAAAGGCCGGGATATACTTACGGGGAAGCCACAGCCATCAATGTATTCAGGTGCATGTTTCTACCTTTGTCCTCGGGCATGTGTCCCAGTTCAGAAGGGCACTCAAATATTTCCATAATGCCTTAGATTGCCCAACTGAAGTCAACAGGACTGGCTGATGCCAGTAAAACTACTTATGATTAACATGAGATGCATTCTTTAGATGCTGATGAACTGGGGCCTGTGATAGTTTAAGAACGGCTAATGGTTGGAAAGGTAAAGTTTCTGTACATTCAAGATGGAACCGAGTCACACAGAAGAACATTATTGCATTGAGGGGGGGTGGGCATTGCCATATCTCCATAAGAAGGAAATTAAATTGTTAAACATGGACAACGTTGGCATTGCTGATATTATTTTTAGTAGGATTTTATTATAAGTTCAGAAATAGAAAAGATGTTAGTTGCTACGCAAAACTTGGGAAAATCAGGAGCGTATTCTTTTATGCGGTTATTTTAATAACTTTTGTAACCTTGTTTATAGACTTATCAAATCTAGGAATTGTAGTTGCTTTCTGTTACAGGTTTTGAAATAGAAGTAAATATCAGTTATAGGGCCTGTTATTAAAAACTGAGATTTAGAAGTAATATAGCTTTCAATATTTTGCATTATGATATTTAACTGCCTACTCTAAGAAAAAAAAAAAAGGTGCTTCAGAGAAGTCTTTCAATTCTTTTCCAAGTTTTCAATTTCTGCATACTAGGCACTCCCCCCCCAGTTACATCCCATGGATTTTGTATTGTCAGCACATCTTTCATTCAGTTATGCTGAGGAAGACTTTGGAAAATAGCAAAGAAAACTGTTGTGTCGAATCTGACTGGCTGGCTTGTTCAGACTCAGTGGGTCTCACATTGTGTAGCGAGTTTCATTTCAACATGTACTTCTATTTTGTGTTATAGCGGATTCCTCTTCAAAAATACCCAGGTGAAGGCAAATCTAGGAAAAAAAAATGACATCTTTCCTTTAAATTGTAGCATCACCGCCACTGTAGACTATAGCTATATCAGGAGAGCTGGAGCGCCTGTGAATTTATCAAATAGCTTTTGGAAAACCTTTCTGCAAAGGCAGGGCCCTGCCTGTAACTGGGACGCTCCTGGAAGTCAATCGGGACGGGCAGGACGTGGATTTATACCTCGGAGGACACCAGCTGAAGGGCCACCTCAAGGCTCCACGAAACGCAGGCTCCGCAGGGGCCGGCCCTTGGTCCCGGCGTCTGTCCCCGTCCCTCCTCGCCTTCTGCCGGCTGAGCGCTCCCAAATTTCCCGAAGGCGAAATTAATCCGGCGTGCCGAAACCGTCGATCTGAGCCTCCTAGCCGGCGATACGGGGAGAACTGGCCCACGTGAGCGTGCTGGCAGATTGGCGAGGACCGTCGGTGGGAACGGAGCAGCGGCAAAGAGCAGCTGCGGGCGCGCGGAGTGCTTCCCCGCGGCCACTGCGGCTCACGCGGTTCAGCAAATTGGGCTGCTGGTTAAGCTGTGCTCAGTTCCCTGAAAGGCCTTACGTAGATGCGGGTGGACAAAATACTGCCAAGTCAGCAAAAAGCAATTAAAAGTTATGAAAGCGTCGTTAAAACCCATACGGGTAGCTGTTTCGTAGCGCTAGGCGAGAAAAAAAGAAATGCTTTTCATTTCGAAGTTGCCAAAGGTTGTATAGTGAGGCTATGTAGTAAATCAGTGGTGAAGCTATGAATAAAATTCAAGAAACCGGACATAGATTGCCTTTCTTTACATAGTTCAATTACACAACACGCAATTCCATTTTGAATGCATATATCAAATGTCCGGTACATCACTTGGTGAATGGCTTTGACCCTCCGATCAAAAAACTCACTGCAATCTCTTTGTTACAAGTTTGTAAAGCAAACAGAAATGCAATAGGGAAGAGAGTCTGGAGCTCCCAAAATCTGAGGCTGTGGTGATAAAAAGCTAAAGAACTGCCAGGAGATAAGCTCTCACCATTAGCTTTCGCAAATGATCTGTGAAATATGTATTTATGCATTTCCAGCAGTAGTAATCCATCAGTGGACTGAAACGTCTTCACAGAGCTACTTACAGGACACTGTTTCAATCCCAGCTTTATTGTTCTTGGAGATGGAGCCCTTGTAAACCAGTTTATAAATCTCGTCCTTAAGCAGCTTATTTTTACGGGCATTTTAGGAGTGGAGCATCTGGCTTGACTTTTAGATCGTTTTGATTCTGTCTGTTCTAACACTCAAATCGCTTCAAGCATGGACATTTTTTGTTGGTGCTTTCTGTGTCCTAAACCTCCAGTTAGGCGTTTCTCATTTACTAGAAAATGTTGAAGCTCTCACATGCTGGAAGAAGGTAGTCCTGAGCAGCAAGCTGTTAAGAGATCTCCTTGAAAAGGATGTGTGGTACAGCTCAGGAGGGTTATGTACCATCTGAACAACTAAACTTTCAATTACTAGAAATTTCTGAGACGGGCGATGCCGTCGATGGTAGATCCAGGTCTATGTAACAACCAGGTACAAAAGATTGCCTCGGGGCGAATATTTTCCTTGCGTTGAAGCTCCGTCTCTGCGTTACGGCTTAGCGAGTCAGTGCCGTGCCCACCCGGAGATGCCGCCTTACCGCCACCTCCCTGCTCTGGGACTGCAGGGCTGAATTTCAAGGGGCGCTTGAAAGTTTGTCTCCTCGTACAGACTTTCAGTTGAGTCCGGAAGAGTCGCATCCGGTGCTATTGGCTTAATGATGGTATACGTTAGGCTTTGTGGCAGCCGTATAGTCGATGAGCTGTATGAATTTAGACTTGAAGGGCAAAGAAGATAACTTAGGAAAACGAGCAGTCCGTTTTCATTTGGTAACCGCAAGTAGGACAAGGCATGTAGAAATAATACTTTTCCTTTCGAATGATGTTCTGTCTTTTGACCCTTGTTTTCTACCTTTGTTGTGCTTTTTCTCCAGCTGGGATGACAGCAGCTCTGTCAGCAGTGGGATCAGTGACACCATAGATAATCTCAGTACCGATGACATTAACACCAGCTCCTCTATCAGCTCCTATGCCAACACACCTGCCTCCTCCCGCAAAAACTTAGATGCACAGGTAAGATTTCTGGTTTAGACAAGCGACATTGATATTTATTATTTTCTCTGTGCAATAGGTATAATTGTTTTAAGTTGGATGAACTTGAACACGCAGAGAGCCTTCATTACGGACAGTATTGCCGAAAAGGCAATGTCGAGCAGTAGTAACTGCCTTATCATATGTGGCAATTAGGAATATTTCCTCTATGCGTGGAATCCGTGGCATCTCTGCTGTGGTGGTGTGGCAGCAAATGGCTTCTGCCTTCCTAGCTGCACTGCTGTACAGAAAACGTGCATCAGTGGGTGGGATTTTTTTTATCTCTAGAAAAGGTATTATGTTTTTTCTTAAATAATAGAATTTAATTAAGTCAACATGAAAGTTTAAGGCTTATTTACACTTCCATCGGAAACGTAAGCATGCTAGGCAAATGAAATAGGTTATTTTAAACTTCCGGGGCTGTGTGTTACTGCAGGCTTTCTATTTTTGGCAGCATTTCACAGGATAAATTTTACATCCATCAGCAGCATAAGCGTACATTTTGTGCTCAGACGCCACACGTCCAAAGAGGGTAAAACAAGTGAAGGTATCCAACAGTTTTTCATTCATCAGTTAGACTGCACAGTACAGAGGTTTGCAGTAATATGAACTGGTTTTTTCCCCGCTTGTATAGAATTTTGCTTGGAAAAGTGCAGGACTAAGAAGTCCAGCTTTGCTTTTTGTACGCCCACCCGCTCGAGGGACGCGGGTGCTGTGTGTCAAAGCAACCGGGACGCAGTGACTTGGCATTGCAGCAGGTAGAGGAGAGGGGTGTAGGTATGACCTTCTCCTCTGTTTCTTTCCTCTCTATTCTTCGCCAGTCCTTTTCATGACTGGACCCTCAATCTGTTTTTAATATGAGTTTTAATCTAGACTTGTGGTTGCTGTGAAGTGTTCCTCTGCCTGCGAGACTGTGGTGCAAGCATATATTAGTCTTTGTTCCCTTGCCACGAAGTGCATATTTGAGCCTACATTAAAGATTTCCAGTTAGCCTCTGGTTGTGTATCAGCGACTGCATGTGTGCTTGAAACTGCTAATACAAGTCCCATACAAGTTGAGAGGAGTTAAGATCTATCAAGCGTGTTTTTCAGTACGTAACAGAGAGAGTAACACAGACAGCTAGAAGTATTTTTTGACAATTGTTACTGTCTCCACATTGTAATACTGTTGGGAAAAAAGGAAGAAAAAGGGAGACGTGACTAAACGTTAACCTAAGGAAAAAAAAAAACCCAGAAACTCATTTGACTTCTATCTTCCGATGGAATCAGATTCTTGGAAACACCTCTGAGAGATCAAAATCTGTGTTGACGAACTCCTCTTCCTCCTCCACAACTATTACAGCATCCAAGAGGGTGCAGAGAGACACCAGAAGAAAAGCAGCTGACTCTTGTACAGGCAGTGGAGCGTAGTCGTTCGCCAAGGAAGCCGGGAGCCAAGACGTACAAGTTGCGTTTGCAGTTTTTTTGATGTGCGTCTGTGACCTGCTTCTCTCCTCAGTTTTCATGGCTGACAATATTTATTCTAGATATTACTATCACCTGCAAATTATTGTCCAGAAAAGACTTCGTTTTCATTGGAACAAAATATCCTAATCTTGTCAACCAAGGGAAGGAAAATAAGTCGGAGTGATGGAACCACGCGTAGCTTGCAGGGTTGATTTTTTTGCTGCCCAGAGCTCATGACACAGCGAACGCTGCATATATGCCTTTTCTGTCTTACCTGGAGTACTCTATGATGCCCAGGTTTGCTTTCCCCTGGCTGTGGTGAGCCACAGAGGACTGGGAAACATCTGCAGAGGGATGTGGACTTCTCTTCTCAGGGTGTCCCTTGCTTTGGTTCTCCTAAATAGCAGGCACTTAACTCTTAACCTGCTGCGGTTCTGCCACGTCTTTTTGAGATGGTACACAAGCTGGATTTCAGGTAGTTAAAGAGGGAGCTTGAAGCATGTGCAACTGGGAGTCCAGACAAATAATACAGCAACATCAAAGGGAGAGAGCCCCTAACGTGTCAGCGTCTGCCTATAAAATCAGTCACGTATGCAGAATCATCTCTGCAAAGGCAGAAGACGTGGTTGCAGGAGGAAAAAAGTCTCTGCTAAGAAACTGATTTCCAGCTGCTGAGTACCCCATACTCCAGAAGCTGTAGCTTCTCCATCTTTGAGAAGTAGGACTTAAAGATGATATTAACTCCATCTTCATAGACATTCATAGTTGTAGCCCATTTTGTAACAACGCCATGAAGATGTTCGCGAGTTGGGTCTGAACAAGCTAGCGATTGGAACCAGAACTTGCTTTACCATGTTCCCGTGTCTTGCTCTGGTTGTGCCAAGTACCAAACCACATCATGTAGCTGTACAACTTTTGGGGCCCTAATATTTTTCCCTTATATTGTACAGACTTAGAATCCAAGTTACCTTTTACACGGCAGTGCATATAGTATGCCTTTAAAGTCACATCATACACTCATTTGAAGGAGAGATTAAGATCTGGTGGGCATTTGAAAATAACTTATTTAACTGAAATAAGACAGAAGAGAGGAAGAGATCAACTAATGAACTTGTTCATGTAGTGCTAAAAAGATCAGAAGACAGAAAGGAAACGATTCCTTTAAAGAGAAAGCAGCAGCATCTTTAAACTGTTGGATCAAGACAACTTCTCGGTTTCGTTGGAGCAAAGATAGCTTTGGTCTGTTCAAAGCTTCATGAATGGATTTACAAAACTGTAGGAATAAGTTGAGAAGTCCTGGTTGTCACCGCTACTCCCAGCTCAGTCGGGTGGCAGGCTTTGCTCCCAGTTCGTGCTCGCTATGTCTTGCCGTGACTTCCAGCAAACAGTATTTCCACTTTCACCCACTCCAGGTGGAGTTTCAGCTGCAGTCCCGCCGGAGCCAGGTTTCACCATGTTTTGGTTTTGATTCCTTAGTCATGTTTCTCATGCTGTCCTCGGTGTTTACCGTTAAACAGAGACATCTCTGGCCAGAGGGCTTCAAGGGTAGATGTGCAGCAGTTCAAAGGCTACGGAAAATCTTTGGCTGTGAGTGTGGTAGCGGAATGAAATGGAAGAGAGCAAAGATAAGAGGACTTCTTGTAATGCGGTTCTCTCTGTTGAGAACGTGCTATTTTGACAGACATAAAGGAGCAGAACTACAAGGTGCAGGAATATTTTGTAGTCAACCGAAAGTAGAATAAGCCTTTTACTAGCAAGTAGCTGTATTTCTTGCTCTGGAACACTAACGGCGTAAATACGCAATTCCAGACAAGGTACTTGAAGCAAGATACCAATGAGAGCATGTGAGCGGTGATGTTGTGGTGGTTTTGTTGGTCAATTATTTGTTACTTCTTGCCTGTGCTCTCTTCCAAGATCTGTAAATGGAGGAGACGTTTGCATGAAACGATGATTTTGGAGAAACACAGGACATAGAAGCAGTCACACGGTGAATTTATCACACACCAAGCAATGGTCATAAATAGAAAGGTAACCATCCCCGAAGCTTGCAGCCATATGAAAAGAAGGAAGCTGGGAAGCAGTGTAGCATTCAAGCCTATGCTGAGTTTATATCTTTGAATGGAAAGGCAGGGAAATGGCATTTGCGTGGCACGAGGAAAGTACAAGAAAATAATATCTAAATCCATAATTCAGTGAATGCTTGTTAGTCTGATGATTCAATATGCAGACAAATAACCCAGGCCCTAACTATTTCACGTGACTGAAGAAAGACCATTTTGATGTGTGGTGTCAGCTTTCACATACTGATCGCTTAGACTAGTTTTTCAGGCTCTAAAAAAAAAAAAAAAGTAATTACCATAAAAAGCAGAGGAAATTAAACCACAGCTCCCCTAGATTCTTTAATATTAATGGTGTGATCTGATAGGAAAAGAAAAGTCATAAACTTGAAACGTACTTTAGGAACTTAAAAATAAAATACAGCATTTTGCTGGAAGCGTGGTAAATGATCATGCGTCCTTTCCTGTGCTGTGCTTTTCTGATTATCCGAAGGGAGTAAAAGGTTGTGGGCTTTATAATGCTTTGGGGTATTTAAAATAATTTTCTTTTAAGTGATATTACCATTTGACTACTGCACAGTGCTGAGCACATCCCTCTTCTGCTGAGGCTGCAGGGAAGAAATGGCGCTCAACACCTTACCAGAATGCACCAACTCTTACTTGGGAGCTTCATGATCAAATGTTGAATTTCATGGTACTGTGGTGGTCGGAGAACACTTCAACTATGACTTTTTTTTATCCAGATCAGGGCCAAATGTGTGGATATTTGTCATTTGTGCCTGATCACAAAATGGTTGTGGTGTTACAAAACTTGCCCAAATTAATCAACAGCATTTGACAGGAGAAGTAGAATTCTCCAAGGGTAATCATTAGCCATAGAAAATGTTAATGTATGGGAAATATATTATATATGCATATATAGAGGGAGAGAGTAATGGATTTAATTTAAGCATTTCTGGGAATTTGGCAAAGGCTTGCTAATGAGAAAATTTTATATTTGATGTTGAGCTTTGCAAAATTCTCCATAAAAGACTGGTAGCACAATCAGTCCGTGCAAAGAATAGGGAAAAAACCAGTTTGTATAGGTTGAATATAAATTAAAAGCTAAGGTAAGTTATGTATTTAAGTCAGTCTTGAGTATTATTAGAAAGTTGTTGGGGATTCATTTTTCATCAGTTCTTGGGTGACCTTCTACTATGTTAGATTAGAATGAACAGCATTCCACGTCTTTAGATCTGTTCGAAAAGCTGCCTCCTCATGCTCTGCAGATCAGATTGCCAGACAAGAGATAGGAAAGCAGCAAGAACAAAGGAAAGCTGGCTGCACAGGTTTGAAACCTTTTTTTGGCATTGCAGTAAAAGGGTTTGTCAGAAATTCGAGATGGAGGATTATAAATGTCATGGAGCTGAATGTGTCCTTTATAAATCAAGTGAAGTTTTTTTCGTTGTTTTTTTTTAAATTTATTTATTCTAAGGGGCATGGCTCTTAGGTTTCGTGTATTTTTTTTTCCTTAGCGTATTAGAAAAAATATGTCATTGCTGGGGTTCATTTCTTGCTGTGACATTCCTTTATCAAAGGCATGTTAGCTTTGTTGGTACTTAGAGATGTCTGCTGAGTTGGTTAATCAGTTTGATGGTTCTCATTTATGAAGCTTCTTAAAAGAAAGGCTTGCTCTGAAGGCTGTATTGCAATTCCTTATCTGTCCTAGACTGATGCAGAAAAGCATTCCCAGGTCGAACGGAATTCCTTATGGTCCGGTGATGAAGTCAAGAAATCAGATGGAGGTTCCGATAGCGGCATAAAAATGGAGCCAGGATCTAAATGGAGGCGGAATCCCTCTGATGTGTCAGATGAATCTGATAAAAGCACTTCTGGTAGGAAGAACACTGTTATTTCACAGACGGGCTCCTGGCGACGGGGCATGTCAGCTCAGGTTGGCATTACCACACCAAGGACTAAACCTTCAACCACCTCAGGCACATTAAAGACACCTGGAACAGGTGAGAAAAGGTGTAAGATATAAACAAGCCAGAAAGTGTGTTCGGTATGAAAACAGTTTAAATGCTTTCCAGAGGCAGAACCTGAACTTCAGGTAATCCTGTCTTTATTTTTAGGTATTGTTTTGACCTGTGCAGTATCTCGTATGTCCACATTTCTATTTCTGTTCATTTGAAAATGCCTGTTTTGGATTAGTACTGCGAAAGTTGTTTTCGTGACAACTCTAGACTTAAGCCAAGCTATTTACTGGGCACAGTATTGCCGTATGAAGAATAAATAATGTAATTTCTGCTTTTGAAGTCACAGTTAACTTTAAGAACATACAGTATGTGTGGTTGAGGACATTTCCCCCCCCCGCCCCTACTAAACCAGCATGTTGATTTATACTAAACACTATTTAGTTCTGGATTTTCTTATAAATGTATTAGTGATTTTAGCACTTGCAGTTGTGTGAATGAAAATGATTGAATTTGCATAATCAAGTAATATAAACTAATACCTCTCCTTTTATTTGGTCGTGTACACAATTGTACATGAAAACGTTGAAGTTAGATACTTTCTTGAACAATGCCTTTTCGGAAAATTTTACTAATGGCCTAACACTACTCCTGTCTAATGATAAAAAGGGATCAATCTGTGGTAGCTACAGAGGGAAACATTTTTTTCTCTTCTCTGTCACTATTACATAAGACTGGTCTGCTTCTCACATTCTCGAGGGCAAACACACCACATACTTTTCTCTGGCAAGTCTGCATGTGTAACTCACTAGAGGGGCATGTAAGTGCAGTGCAGACTAGATCATAACTTTTAACCACACTCTGGTGGCTAACACGCTTTTGCTTTTCATGCTGCTTTGAGTTTCATCATTTGCTTGATGTTTTCAAGTCATTAAATATTAGAATTCTTTTTCTATTTTTGTAGGGAAAACTGATGACGCCAAGGTATCAGAAAAGGGTAGACTATCTCCTAAAGCTGGACATGTTAAACGTTCCCCATCAGATGCAGGACGCAGCAGTGGTGATGAATCCAAAAAGCTTCCCACAAGTAACTCTAGAACAGCTGCTGCTAATGCTAATACATTTGGATTTAAGAAACAGAGCGGGTCAGCCGTAGGCATGACTATAATCACTGCCAGTGGGGCAACTATCACCAGTAGATCGGCTACCCTGGGGAAAATCCCAAAGTCATCTGGACTCATGGGTAGGACCACTGGCCGGAAGACTAGTGTCGATGGCTCACAGAACCAGGATGATGGCTACTTAGCGCTTAGTGCCCGAACTAATCTTCAGTATCGTAGTTTACCCCGGCCCAGTAAATCCAGTAGCAGAAGCGGAGCTGGGAATAGATCTAGCACAAGTAGCATAGACTCCAACATAAGCAGCAAGTCAGCTGGGTTGCCTGTCCCTAAAATGAGAGAGCCTGCCAAGGTAATCCTTGGAAACTCTCTGCCAGGATTAGTCAATCAGACTGATAAAGAGAAAGGGATTTCGTCTGACAACGAAAGCGTGGCCTCATGTAATTCTGTTAAAGTGAACCCTGCGTCACAGACTGCTTCTAGCGGAGCTCAGAGTACTCACCAGCAAGGAGCCAAGTACCCCGATGTGGCCTCTCCCACTTTGCGCAGGTAGGCAATAAATTCGTTGATTGTGCAATGATGTTAGTCGGAGCTGAATGATCAGGACTCTGCGAGCCAGGCCTGGCTGTGTTTTACGGAGCGCTTACTATTTAGCGTCCGACATCAAGGTCTTTGTATTTACATTTAATTTCACATCGGTCGGCCAGTGTCGTAAATACTCAGTACGTCACGTGGCAGCAGCAAAAATTTAACATTTGGGAAAAAAAAAACTGTCTGGCAGAAAGTTTGGCAATTGCGATACGAGTCTCTGTTACAAGAAATCATACCTGAAGGCTTTATCCGTGCAGATGTCGCAGGAGTAAGCGTTTTCGTACCTGAAGGTTACCAAAGAGTTCTCGCACCAATGTATACGTAACAAACCTGGAAATACTTCAATGGTGGATCAAATTATAAATTGACAACAGGAGAGTTATTTCACATTTTCATGATGACAACGGCATAATTTGACCTGCCGTGCTTAGATTCACATGCCTAACTGGAACCAGTCTTTCAGTTGTGTCGACGAGGCCAGTGTGTTGCGAGACTCAACATCAGGTTATCCGCCTGTGTAGAAGAACCCGAATTGAAGTTACTGTCTAAGCTGGGTTGAATTTTCTTATTTTAATAATATTTAAAAAAAAAAAAAAATCTTATCTGTCTTCTGTTTCTCCACAACTACCCCACACGTTATTTCAACATTAATGTTGAGTTGGTCAGGAATTAATTTGTTGATGCAGTGTGCATCAAAGCCTTGATTATTGGTGAAAGGTTCCGTTAATATTATTTTTCAATTTAATTTGACATTGAGTAGCTTGTCTCTTTCAAGTTGCAGTGTTTTGCATTTCATTTTGTCTTGACGCCCATAATACCCATACAGTTATGCTACATCATCCTGCTTCCAGTGATGTGAGAAAGCCACATTCCATTTGAAGCACCAGTGCAAGCATAATGGCTGTGATGGCAGTTTAGGCTAACGCTTGTAAAGAGTTGCAAACTGTTTCTTTTTAGATGGATGGTTTGATTTGAAGAGCCTGTGTGAGGATAATTCAAGACACTTCCTTTTATTCCTGTTTTTCATTAGATAAGGCATGTCCTTTAGAACATTTCATTTTCATCAATGGCTGCTTAAAAAAAAAAGCTCCAATAGACCTTGCATTTCTGTAGTGTACCCCATGAGAAATGCAGATTTTTGGTGTTGCAAGCCTCAGGCACATTGATCTTGAAATTTGATTGGAAATTTTTTTTGATTACTGTAAAGCCACATCGCTAGCTATGTAATTGAAAAGCTACATTAGAAATACATGAAACTTCAAAGAGAAGACACTGAGGCTCAATTCAACTATTCCCTCATTTGATTTACAATTCCACTCTTGAATTTTCACCAGACTGTTTAAATTGTCATGTATTGAAATGCATCAGAGTTGAATTGGGCCTCATCTGCTTATTACTGGTTTCTAGAATGACAATAAAGAACATTTTGAGCTTAATTTTCATAGTCAGTTGAGACGAGTAGCACATTTTTTTTGCATATTTTCTCTTGGCCCTGTAAATTTTTAATATTATACAATAAATTAGAATCCATACCTTTGTAATTATATAGATCTACCCATAGTCTGTGAGTATACATAACTTCTATGCTGTCATAAACAGTGAAATTCTATAATTCTGCTGTGAGGGCCATCCCTGTCTCCGTTCTCTCAGCATTCCCTTTAGCTCCGGTATTACATATCTGGCACGTCCCTTAAGTGAAACCATCGTTTATCTTGAGATATTTTATTATTAAATTGGGCCTTCATGCTTAGCAGTATATAAAACACTGCTGCTCTGTTGATGGGAGACGTGCAGGACCCAAGAACCAGCTCGGATATGTCAATCTCTTGTCAATAATGGTAGACAGGCGTAAACAGATGTCCTTCCTCGTAGGGTACGTCCTTCCAGAGTTAATCTCTGTATCGATGTGACTGTCTTGCTGGGTTGGATTTTCTCTGGACTGAAAGGAATGCTCTTCAGACCACATCCTCTTCTGAAGGCATCTGTTAGGAGGTTGTGGTTCAACCAGACACTGTCTTTAGCAGCAACATGGTTCTGTTCGTGCCACGGTGCAGCATCCTCTCAGTTGTATTAGGGTGCCGTGAAACAGTTTGGGGAAGACTATGTAGCCTAAAAACAACTTTTAAAACTGTTGTGTGGGTGGCTGGGGTTTTTTTAAGCTCTGGGGTCCTACATCCAAGAGTACGGTTCCCCCAGTACAACTGGAGAGGAGGTATGCAATGGCATAGTAGGAATACCCTGAGCTGGTACTGCTGTTGAAGGCCCTATATCATTGCGGTATGATTTGACATATTTCTTCATACTCGCTTTAGTAACATAAACTCTAAATAGTCTCTAAATCCCCATAGGAATGGGTTTGATCATTCAGACTGACTTGTCTAAGTCAGGGTCTCCTAATCAGTGAGGTGTGGTGTCCAGGTGAACCCAGTTCACCAGATCCGTGCTGGTTTGCGAATGTCTGTCTACATCGGGTGCCGAGAGGATCGCAGAGCAGTGACGGATTACGAGATAGACGTAGGTGGGCACCTTAGCCTGACCCAGCAGTGTCGTCCAGGTGCTTTGTGGCAGGTATGCAACAGCAGCCATCCTAGTTGAGATGCGTTCCGGGCGTCTTGCACGGGTACGCCGGCGCTGCAGGTAGCGCCCGTGCAGTAAGTACAGTGCTTCTGGGCATCACTGGGCTTACTGCACGTGTGCCGGTGGGTGCCCGGCTGTATTACACAGCCTGGGTTTCTGGGGAGCGTTGGAAAAAGTGGCTTAGCGTGCATGTGTTGTACAAACAACCCGGGCATACTGAAAAGCAGAGAAAGTTCTGCTCGGAGCATACCCGCCCGTAAGTCTTTAGGAGCTCTTGTATAGAAGTGCTGTAGTCCTCTATTCTGAGGACTACAGTCTGATAGATAACCACTTTGAAAGATTTCATCCCCAGCACTCCACACTGTTGATAAAAAAAAAAACAAATCCATATAGATAGGTGTGAGGAAAACTAAGGTTCCAAAGGCAGTTGCAGGAGCTAAGTGGCAGAAACAGAAGCAACGTTTTGGGGTGGATGTTCGAAGCCAGAGCCAAAAGATACACTTCCTTCATAATTTTGAGGATCAGTTTTACGATGATTGGTGATGTAGTCTTAAGCACGTTTACTTCTAAGACACTTTTGCAGTTCTGAGAACTTTCCTGTTGACTGTTAATGAGGGAAGTGAAGACTCTTCTTCATTGACAGTGCAGTTGCATCACAGGCAACAATGATGCAAACTAGAGATGCTGCAGTCGTCCTCCTCCAACCACGCTTTTGTATCCCCTCCCTTGCACTAGTTCTGGCGCTCAGCTAGTCTTTTACTGAGCCAGTTCCAGGTGCCAAAGCAGGTAAAATTTCATTGTACACACACAAAAAAATAGTTTCCAGCCAGCTTGGCTCCTGAAATGAGACAAACCTACATTTGGCATCAGTAAATCTCTTTCCTATTAATCCCAGAAAATGCTGCTTCTGTGCAGAGCATTTGGGGATTTGCACAGAATTTACCTGGGCAACAAGCTTTCAACCTCTAATATTCCGTGCCTGAGAGAAATCAATGCCATGTTTCTCTGGTACCCTTTTTCCTTAAGGAGCAGAGGATGATATGGCTGTATTTTAGTTCTGTGAAGCTGTATTTTAGCTTTGTGAAAGTAGCATTTGATGATTTGGAGAAGACACACCTGAGATAGATTTGAAGCTCTCGTAATTGTCTCTGGGCTTTACTGAAGGTGGAGTGAACAAAATGATATTCATAAATTTATAGTTGCATGTGTCCAGTCTAGGATCATTTACTTAATATTGGTTTTCTGAAGCTAAGAAGGTATATGGTCTAGATATAAAATACCCTTGTATTTAATATTCCATCGTATGTATTTTTCACTTTGTCTTTTTTTACAGACTTTTCGGTGGCAAGCCTAGTAAACAAGTTCCCATCACAACAGCTGAAAACATGAAAAATTCAGTAGTCATCTCCAATCCTCATGCTACTATGAACCAGCAGGGTAATCTTGATTCACCATCTGGCAGTGGTATGCTGAGCAGTGGGGGCAGCAGTCCTCTGTATAGTAAAAACACAGATATGAACCAGTCTCCACTAGCTTCTAGTCCCAGTTCAGCACATTCAGCTCCTTCCAACAGTTTAACATGGGGTACCAACGCAAGTAGCTCTTCTGCTGTTAGCAAGGATGGCATTGGATATCAGTCGGTCAGCAGTCTTCATACCAGCTGTGAATCCATTGATATCTCTCTGAGCAGTGGAGGTGGGCTGAGCCATAATTCCTCCAGTGGCTTGCTTCCAGCCTCTAAAGATGATTCTCTGACTCCCTTTGTCCGAACCAACAGCGTTAAGACTACGTTGTCTGAAAGGTTAGTATTTTTTTCACTCGTTTCCATTAAGTTTGTACGTATCTCAAATGTAAAGGAAGTTCTGGAGTCAATGCTGCAGGTACAAATCAAGCTGTGCTTCTTACAAAATAATACTGAATGGTATTACTAGAACATACAAAGAAGCCATTCCATGCAAGGAGCCCAGTTCAGAGCAAGAGGGATGGGTTCAGGTGAGGTTTTTAATTTGCTGTGGTAGCCAGTGCGACAGCTTTGCTTGCTACCACATTATACCTAGAATTTGAATTTTGCATCATATGTTATCTTTCCGAAGATCTCCTGTTAGTAGATCTGATAGTGATATTCAAAAAAACCTCTATCGTTATTATCATTTTGATTTGAGAAGCCAACTGTTCCTTGTTAAACTTCTTGTTTATAGTATTTGACAAGCTTTCAAACTGAAAGTCATGCTGAAAAGAGAAGTCCCTGTCTCCTTAGTCACTTGATCGCTTCTTGGCCTCTCCCTGCTGCCCCGTCCCATCTCCAGCTGCTCCCTACAATGTTTCAGTACAGGAATCCATGCGAATGCTTAGTGAACCCAACTGGGAGATGGATCCAACTGAAAAATGATCACCTGAATTGTATTTCAGACGGATCAGTTCCCCAGCTCCTTACACAATGAGATTCATCCGTATCCATGTGGACACAGAGTAGGAGCTGGGAACAGACCGAGCAGGGAGGAGGGAGCGGGACTGCTTTTTCAGCATCAGAGCTGTATTAACGGCACATGGAGCTAATTTCGGGATAAATCGCACAACAACTTGCAGCGCATGCCCTCTGAGAGACCTTTTGTAGAAGGCGGTAGTACCCCTGCAAGCATTGGAAATCAGCTATATCCTGACGCGTAATTATGTAGTCAGGTAGCCAAATTTTTGTAGTTGCATCTCCATGGAGAAGATTACCGCTGACTGTAATGTTCTGACGGTTTGGGTTTCTGTTTGTGTTTTATTATAACTCCTTTCTGTTCTCTCCTCTTTTCATTCTAATGTTCCTTCTCTTGTTTTCTGTCTCGTTGGACTGATTCTTCCAGCCCTCTTTCTTCCCCTGCTGCTAGCCCCAAATTCTGCCGAAATACTTTGCCCAGGAGACAGGACAGGTAATGCTGTCTCAGGACAGGAGTACGCACAAGGCCGTAGGTTTTGTTGCCCATCTCAGTGAAGCAAATTGTTTCGTGACGGACTGTGCTCAGTTGAGTCCTCTGCTGTGTTCGTCGTTCAGGTGTGAACTGACACAAAGACATGCCAGTGAGAGTCCCCTCAAACACCCCGTCTATCTACCTAAATCAATCTGGAGAATGGCATACGGCAGACTTGGCATGTGTTTGGTGTTGCTCTTGTTACTGGGAACAGCTTTTGGTTTGTGGGGGTATATCCCCCCCCACCCCCCTCATTTCTTTGCCAAAGGCAATTTGAAAATCTTGCCGTTTTTTTTTTTTTCTACTAATCTGAACTCTCACTAGCATTTCAGCATTCCTCTGGCATGCTGCTTTTCCACTGCCTTTCAGGCCTGTCCTTTTTGTCGTGAAGTCCCCGTGTCATTCAGTGTCGTCAGTCTTTTATTGCAGTTTGGCTCATGAGTGTTTTTCAGGGACTTGGGTACGTTCATCCTTCTAAAGACGAATGCTAAAGTTCAGAAAAGATGACCCGTATCTAAACATTCTAGCTCACTTCTGCTCATTGCTCTAATTTTAATGACTCCCATGGTGTAATTTAGCTCTAAGGATTGTCGTTGAATTGATTCATTTAAGCACGTGGGTATTTTCTTTAAAAACAAATTAACAGACTCTGCTCGGTCACAAGTTCATCAGTTGTAAAAACATAAACTTAAGTATTTGCATTTTGGAGGACTAATAGATTGATTTTACTTCACTAATGGAATTTAAGCTAAGATTTGAAAATTTAAACAGTCTAGGCGCAATCATTTTTACTGCTATACCTTGCAGCTGCGTAACTAACAGTAATTAGCTGCATTCCCTAAATGGCGTCTGCTGAAAGAAACATCCATTTGACGTTTAAAGAGCCATTTTTGATGATTGTGGGTAGGAGAAATAACAAAATCACGCTGTGAACAGATGAGGTTCATTGGCATGGTCCCAGCTGCATGTTTGTGAGAATCCACACCTGGGTCAGGAGGTTTTTGCATGTTTCTGTAGGAAGGCCCCAGCACCTTTTCCTCTGAAAAGGTGGTGCAGATGTTTGTCCGTCCTTCGTCCTGCTCTTATTCCTTCCCTTTTGTTCTTCTCTGAAGTTCTTTTCTTTTAACTTTTCTGCAGCGACCCACATCTTGATAGGAACACTTTGCCTAAGAAGGGACTCAGGTATTGATGTTTCCACACGGTTTAACAGCTTTTGTTGTGGCTTTGGAGTTTGCTTGGTGTTTCTGTTGTGGCTGGTGGTGATGGTCGCAGTTTGCAAGAGGTGGCAACAATATTCTTTCTTTCTTTCTTTCTTTCTTTCTTTCTTTTTCTTTCTTTCTTTCTTTAATCCTCAAAGAAGGCCATTGACCACTGTGCTTTTTTTCATCCAGTGGCTTTTTCGCTTGAGCAAGAACTGTGGCTTTTGCTGGCTGAATTGCTGAAAAGCATCTCATTGGGCTTGACTCGAAAACAATAATTTTGCAGCTTCTATGGCTATTACATGGAATGAATTGAGATTGTTTTCACCCGGAGAACCTTGGTGTTGATATACAAATAGAAAGGATTTTCAATATCGTGCCAAACCTTTTAGGATGAGATTGGACATATTAATTTACAAAAAATATTTGCTTCAGAATACCTAAATGTATAGGGCTCTTAGAGATAACTCCTGCTCTGCTAGAAAAGAACAAAAAAATCCCCTAACAAACTTTTGGCAATTGTCTTCTCATATATTTTGTATACCTGTAAGGTCGTGATTTTTAGAACATAGAAAAACTGCACCCAAAAAGATTTTTCCACTGGTACAAGCAATTCTAGCAAGATAATCAGCATTAGCTGTATTAATTAAATGCTATAACTGTTGCAGAATTTCCAGAAGATACCTTAGACAAAAAAATTGCAGCTTCAGAATTGCTTAATGCAGCTTCTAGGATCACTGAGTTGATGGTGCCTTGAATTTGCAGCTGCAATTTATTCTGTCCTATACCCATAGTTCTTCACAGCAGCTTTGTCACATCAAGTCGAGTGCTAAAACCCTTTCTTAAAATGTCATTTTGTTTAAAATGTTTCTGTGGTTCTCAAGTATGTCTCTAATAAAGACTCTCTTTTAAGACCGAGACATTTGAGTGCTGAAGAGGTAGGTATTAATGCTGGGGAAAAAAAAAGTCCTTAGTATGTACAAGTAAATCAAGTAAAATGATTGTTTAAAGTCCCTTTCTGAATAAACTGATATATATGCAAAGTTTAGGAGATGCAGATAGTCAGGCACTGTTGCTTAAATGTTGAGGCATAAGCAGAAGAATGAATGTATTTTTTGAAAGTAATTTGGGTTTTTGCAGTGTTTATTGTAGCGTTCACATTGATTGAAAAATAGCCTTAATAAGTGATATTTTACTGCAGAGTATTAAGTTGGAGGGAATCTAATTAATTAAATAGATAATATCGACTAATAATAGGCTCCGAGTGTTTCGTTTTTGGAAGGAAAGCTAGTAACTCGTACATGTTTCTCAAAAGCAGATGGCATAGCACCAGGCAGACACTGAAATCCATCAGCAGACAAGTGTTTCCATGATACCCGTACCCTGTCACGTATTTCACATAGCACCTGTGGTAATATACCTATTTTTCAGGCATATGCAGAAGCAGATTTAAAACTTTGCTGAAGCTGAAGCCAGCGGGTGTTTTGCCGTTGATGTTGGCTTAGGCAACGTTTCCGCTATTTTCTTTGCTTTCCGAAAAGGCTAAACATAGTCTCCTTTATGATGATTTAATGCTGTTAGTTTTGAACTAAATGGGATACACCTCCACAGACCTTTATATTAATGTCCTTGGAATATGAATTATTAGGTCACAACTTGTTTTAAAATCTGATAAGGGCTTTGTTGACTTGAATTTGGTTGTAATATGACAAAAAGCCAGCTAAGCTTAGCGATACGCCAAAATATTAAAATAGTGATAGAATTTTGGCAGAACCTAAAGAAAGGAAAGGATTTCCAAATCGTGGTTTTTATTTTTCAGTCATACATAGGTAACACACACTATATTTTACTCTACAGTACACAGCTTCTATCTGTAGGTTTTTGTTTACTGCTGGTTTGGTTACTACTGAAGCCATAGGAAAGGAGGTTCGGGCTTTTTTTTCCCCAAACAGAAGTGGAATGAATTAGGAACAGCTTAGGACAGCTTGGAACACCTCCTTAATTGAGAATTATATTGGGTTTCTATCATTTTAATCCTTAAATTTCATATGAGCATTCTTCTGTCTTTCTTTCCCTGTCTCCCTCCCCAAGTCTTGTGACATTTCATGGTGGTTGTTTTTTAATTTTAAATAAATGTTAAAGTTCGTTTTGCAAGAACTGTTTGTTTTTGCAGGTATACTCCATCCTCCCAGCTCCGTAATCAAGAAGATGCAAAAGAATGGCTACGATCCCATTCAGCAGGAGGACTTCAGGATACTGCTGGCAATTCTCCATTTTCATCTGGATCCAGCATAACATCACCCTCTGGAACTAGATTTAACTTCTCACAGCTTGGTGAATAATTATCTGTTTGGATAATCTCAGCAATATATTGTGTGTCTTGAAAATAGCGTATTACACAATATAATTTTCTTTCAGCAGCTCTGAGTCCCAGGTTCAACCTCAGGAAGCACTTTCACTGAAATGCGTGTGACTAATTAGCATTATTATCTTGCATACCCGAAGGTGGTATACTTGCAATAACTCTTTTGAAAATACTTCTCTGGGAGTAACCAGGTGCCTTAATTTAAATTGTGAGCTATTCAGCAGAGCTGTTTGTTAATATCGCACATTGGTGTGTTTAAAGGACTTGAGACATGGCCTACCTGCTTAGTAATATTGCCTTAAAATCCAAGCATATTACTTACTGTATGTGCAATCTAAGATATTTTATCTTTGTGTGTATTTTTCAAGTGGTTTGTTGGAAAAGTGCACTAAGCTCCATCTGAAATAATATATAGAAGTCAGAAAAAAATGGCATTCATTCACTTAATTACGTTGATAAAAGTAAACACTTTTTAAATGAAGAAAACAATAAAAGTTGATTGCCAGGACCCATAAAGCATTGCAGATTTTAGTTGACCGTATCAGCAGTTGAAATAAACTAATTTAAAGTGCTAGTAGTACTGCTCATCTCTGGCCTGAAGATTAAGTGGTACTTAGTTGCCTTTGCGATTTGTTTAGGTACCTAAATCAATCCTAACAGTGTGCGTATGTATATTGTCTTTAAGTTAAGTGGCATTTGGAAAATACTATGTCGAACACACATTTTCCGTTTCTTTTTGACTTTCGGAAGCCCCTCCATCTTTTCTAGAACGGTAAAGAAATAATATGCAAAATAGTTAAGCGTATACTTGTGAACTTCTTGCGTTGTGTGAATTTGCAGCGGCGTATGCGGTCGCTTATTTCTCGTGCAGTTTGGAGTTGCAGCAGTGACATTTTAGAGCCTTTCTTTGAGTGCGCTGAAAAGAAACAGATTAAATAAACAGCTTTAAATAAACTGACACTTAACAAAATTTCAGCTGAATATACACAGTGTAATTATATTGCCAACAGCTAACAAACCCATGAAAGTTCATGAAAGTACCTTAATGGTAAAAAAAAAAAAAAAGGTGTAGTTTTAGGCCCAGAAAGTTAACTCTTTATGGAGAATATTGAAGATAATTTACATTAATAAGCTTGAAAAGCTATTTGACCCAAGCAATTAATAAAAAAAACCAAGGTATTTTTTTGTGTTCTTGAGAAAAGAGCTTGGAGATACTGGAGTCAAGAGAGGACACTGCATTCAATTTAATAGCAAATGTTGATAATGAAAGTTGAGCACCTTTAAACTGAATTATTGTATCTTTTATAATAGTCTGTATCAGTTGATGGCGTATATAGAAACAGGCAGTGGCAGCACACCAAGAGGAACCTGCCAGTTGAACAGCAAGTTTGTTGTTCTCTTATTTCCACAAATCAACTAGTTCTTAGTAAATAGCAGGTATAATTTTAGCACAAAAGTTCTTTAAAAAAAATGTGAAACTGGAATAGATGTTTCGTACTCTAAACACTGGATGGGAGAGTATTGGCTTTTGAGGCAAAATGGATATTTTGTAGCTTTTAGGACCTCATAGTGGAAAGAAACAATTCTGAAATATACAACTATTAGGAAACAAAAGCTCTTAAAATCTGTAGCTTAAATACATAGAAAAATGTCATTTTCTGAGAACCTGAAGGCTTTGAAGGAGATAGTTTGTAAGGCCTGTTCTGTATAGGCAAAATACTAGTTTAAATTCCTTCAGGCATTTTAGTCCTTTTTGAGGAAGGACTGTTCCAAATTAAATGAGGGTTAATTAGTTCATGCCTGCAAGGTGTTAGTGAGTTGACTGAGCTTGTCTGTAGAAGCATAGACATATCACCCAGTGTTCAGAATGACTTTATTTACTTAAGTTTTCTTATTTGCTAGCTTGATTTGCATACCTCTTATTTGAATTCATTGAATTTAGAAAAATAATGAAGCCTGGAGAGGATAACATCAAAAATCTGTGTCTTAAAGAAAAAAAAAAAAGTTTTTTGGTAGTTGCACAAAAATTAGGTATGAAAATTTGCGGTTGCGCAAATAAATTGGTTTTTATTCTTCACTTTCCAGCGAGCCCAACCACTGCAGCCCAGATGAGCCTCTCAAATCCAACCATGCTACGGACCCACAGCCTTTCCAATGCGGATGGTCCTTACGACCCCTATAGTGACACGCGCTTCAGGAACAGCTCCATGTCCCTGGACGAGAAAAGCAGAACGATGAGCCGGTCTGGCTCTTTCCGCGACGGCTTTGAAGAAGGTCAGTAAAGTATGTGATGGTGCTGGAAATGATCAGAAGATGGCATTCTCACCTAAACCGAGTATAAATTTGGTGCTTTTCGGTTCAGCGTAGGGGTCGTTTCAGAGCAGACTTTTCTCCGTGTTAGACAAAGCTTTAGTCCTCGTCATCATTGTTCTGATCATACTCATTCAGTCGTCTTTCTGGCCAGACATAGGAAAGCACGTAAGGGTTGTACATAGGCCATCACTCTCCAAGGAATTGTCTAAAGACATCCTGTGCTTCCTTTTTAGTGATCTCAAAATGACTCTAGTTCATGCTTGGATTTAGCATATTAAAGTGTTTCCTTGAATAGAGCTCTTCTCCTGAACCTGGGCTTCCACCCTTCTGTTTGTAGTGTAGATAACTGATGTCAGCCACACTGTTGTTTCTATCCCCGTCAATTTTTCCAGCATTTAATCTGCATTCAAATCGTCTTTACTTTTTATTTCTGCTGTATGTCCTGAGTTGATATCACACCGCTTCCACAAAGGGACCCGAGTAATTCTTCAAAACATCTAGGCTCTTCTTTTTAATTCCTTATCATCTTTTCAAATATGTAATCAGACCTGATAAAAGAAGCTCCTGTAAATAGAAAAAGAAAAAGTAATTTACTTATAAGTAAATAATTAGTTGGGTTGCTACTGACCAAGCAACCGTACGGCTGTAGCAGCAGTAGCTCTGAGCACACGTTAAAACCCTCAAGTGCTGCCCTTGGAGAAGTCAAGCGTGGGGTGAGCTCTGGGAGCGATTCGTAGGAAGCTCATAGGAAGCTCTTCCAGCATTAGTTCTTTGAGTCTTAAATCTCCTTTCTGGCAAGCTTTGGGAGCTTGGTTGGCTATGAAGTACTTTATCCCTACAGGTCACACGAGCCTTTGCTGGCTTGCTTCCTCCACCGCTGAAGACCTGCACTTGCGCTTACTCCGCAGTATTAATACCAGTGCCCCGTTTTTGTTGCTCTCCTGGAGCCAGGCATGCGTGGGAGCCACACTTAAGGGCTTGTAGGGGCCTTTAGGAGCCACAGGGTGCCTTCCTGGAGATACTGGTTCTGCCATCCATTTTCTGCCATTGGAAGAGGTTAGAAAATGCATATTGGATACGGCTCCGCAAAGATTCAGGGCTAATTCATTATTGAATTTAGCCAACCTAACTCCGTTACATTTATTTGTATTTTAGAGGCCAGTGGCTGCGGATCTTCATGAGGGGTTGAAAATTATTAGAATAACGCTGTAGGGCTGAAAACTGTCGTTGCAGGAATTAACCATTGTTCGTGCCACGCTCTCAGAAAGCTAGGTGGTCATGAACGGTCAAAGAATCCCAGATACTTAGTCAGTTGAATTCCATTCTGTGATGAACAGTCCTGCTCTTACTAAAGAGTTCCTTAATACAACCTGTGAAGGAATTTAAATCACTGCATCTGCGTTGTGCTTAGTTGATTTACTGAAAGAAAAACTTCCTCAGGTTTTTTTTGAAGACATCCTGAACAAAATTGTAACCTTAGTCTTTTAAGTGTGCTTAAGATTGCAGCGAATCCATTTTGGCATTTTGGAGGTTACACTATCTCTCATAATTCAGAAATTCTTGTCCAGGAGAGAGTCTAGTTTGCGAGAATATTTAGTAAGTATTACACGTTTAAGGATGAACCACTTAAAAAAAAGGAAAAAGGAAGAGTTAGGTGAAATGTTCTACAACATACTTTTCACCCACTTAAAAAAAGTCATAAAAATGAAGTCCAAGAAAACTCTACCAAGTTGTGGACTTGAAAGCAGTGGGAAAAGATCGCTTTCATGTACGAGGAAGGAATTTGACCCTACAGTGGACATACTGAAGAAGTCCCTTTCAGATTTTCCTAAATTTTTGGCACCTAAAAGGATAATAAATAGTTTACCAGATGGGACGAATGTTTAGGTGCAGTCTCTGTGTTTTTGTCTTCAGGTTAAAGGTCCTCTGTCACTTCTCTGGCTGTACAGAAGGCAGGGACAGCCTGCTTATTACTAGCTCCTGCTGATTTCTCAGGGAATCACAAGTTACAAGCGAGCAAGTGGTTCTGAATACAGCATGTGTGTTGTCCTGTGCTTTCAAACCTGGGGATCTAGTTCATCCTCACAGAATGAGAGAATAGATCAAAAAGTATGAATACATCGTTCACCTTCACCTTGAGAGAATAGATCAAAAAGTATTCTAGAAATAAAATTTGTGGTTAATGAACAAATTGGTTTTATACAATCAGCCAGTGTCAACGAAGCGTAAATCCAGGTCTTAAATAAAGCTCAGCGATCTGCTTCTTAATTATTTATTAGCACGTAAGATTACAAGACGTTTTATTCTTATTAACTTCAGCAGGGCCAGGATTTATTCCTAAAAGCCTTTTTTTTCTTTTGTCTCCGTCGTGTGAAGTACAGTCATGTTCTCTCACAGCACAGCATGTAGGTCGAAACGTTAGTCAGCCTTGCAGAACATAATTCTTTTGACAGGACGGGTTTCAGGGCTGGGGAGGTGCCAGCAGAAACAGCCTCCAAACTATCCAGAACTTCAGGGGAAAAAAAAACACAGCCTAAAACCGAAGTGGTCTCTCGGCTCTCCAGTTTCCCCACTTCCCTGGCCACCAGTCTTCCCCAGGAGCTGTGCTGCCGGTGGCTCCACCCTGACGCTTCAGCCTCCTAGAGAGAAAGGAATTAAATTCACTGTCACGGGGATATAAATTTTTATTCCTTTTTGTGCTGCTGCCTGCAATACATGTTGGTTTTTCTACTCTTCGGACAGTTGATCACAGCTAGACCGTTTCTCTTCTGACAGTAAAAATGATACATGCTTGCATATGCATTTATAGTGCTTTAAAATAATAGCTCCAAAACAATTTGGGTTTGTAGCCTACGTGCAGATGCATGTTAACTGCAAATAACAGGAATCGCATCAAGAGCATAACTGCCTTCAGGCTCCTAATTAAATAGCCTTAAAGTAGCCATCTGCAGATACTTTAAAAAAGAAATTACACAAAAATATTAACTCCTTAGTTGTCCTTGGAAGTAGAAATCTCAAATTATATACACATTCAAACAAGGCAGCGGTGCTGTTTTACAAGGCAGGAGTATGATTCCCGGAGTGATATGTTCTTTCCCTTTTTTCATTTTGAGTCTTCTTTCCTCCATTAAATTCCCAATGTGATCTTAAAAATTCCAGTTGGTGCTAAGTCAAAAATATGCGTGTCCCAGTCCATTGAAAGGAGATCCTTTTCTTCTCTGGCCAATTGGTATGGTTGGTTTTTTTCTTAATACATCTCTATTAGTAGAAACTGCACAAAGGAAGAATATAGAGAGACAAACCAGAAAATAATATTATATTCTCTGTATGAGTCCATTGGTGGCCTTGTGCAATATTTCTGCGCTTTGGGCTTCCCATCTTGAAAAAGGTGGTCCTAAGGGCAAACTGCAGGTGAAAAGAGAAGTGGTGAGGGGATCTTAAGTGCAGAGCATCTGCGATACGAGGAGAAGTTAATGGTAGAGATCACAGCGACTATGAAAAATAATGGTCTGACTGCAGTTTCCATGTCAGGAATTTCCATCTGCTGATTCCCAGAAGATGCAAAGGTGTACCTGGGGAAAAATCACCAGGTATCTGCCTCCTCCTTGCATTCTTTTCCCTAAACATGTGCCGCGGTTGCAGCCAGAGATGGAGCACACGATTAGACAGACCCTGGGTCTGACTCACGCTAGTTATTTTTATGTTCTTAATGCAGTGCAGTCCTTAACATCTAACTATAAAGATCATTTTAATTGAAAATATGATTAACCAGAGAAACCAAATGGGTGTGAGTTGGTTTTTTTTTTTTTACTTTCTTGTGGGTTTTTTAAATTGTCTTAAATTCCTCCAGAAGCCAACTTAGACTTTGTTTACTTCTCTTTCCAGCCTTGCCCTAGGATATAATGTCAATGGGAAAGCAGAACCCATTTATTATGAGTGTAGGAGAATTGCAGTAGGTAATTAGAGCAAAATAGCAGCTTTTCTAAACTTTTTTTTTCTTGGCTGGAGGATTTAGATGAAAGAAGTGACTTAACACAATTTCATATGATTTGTATGAAGTTACCTGAAGTTTGAATGAACGTTTCAGTTAAATGTATTTTGTTTCTAAAAATAAAAATAAAGGAAAGGTAATTTTGCATGTTTCAGTAGCAGTAAGAATAGCTTCAGGTAGTTTTTTTAATAGCATAATCAAAAATAAAATGATGGTAACAACCTTGAGAATCAATGTATATGTATATCTTTTACTGAATGTATGTTTAAATGCAAAAACTGCCTGAAACAGATTCTTTTCCAGAAAAGGTTCTGTAGCCATGTTTTCCCTCCAGTAATTTTTCTATGAGAGAATGAACTTTGCCTTGTTAAAGAAATGTCATTGCTTTAAAGAAAGACCAAAAAACCCTGCAGGGATGGGGAATGTTCAGCTCATCGCTGCCCGTGATGGGCTCCCTCGTAGTCAGCCCAAGGAGGATACGGCTGCCTTCAGAGGACGATTCGGAGCCCCAGAATTAGGCAACGGTTTCTTCCCTGGGTGCTCCACATCTTCTCCTGGAGCATCTGGTTACATACTGGAGCTGGGTGTCGTGGTCTTCTCAGGCCATCTCCATGGTGGTCTGCTGCTTAAAGAAAACAACCCGCCCCCTCAGTCTCATCTAAAACGGAAGATGAAGTACTTAGATTTACTTTTGTAATCTCTTCTGCGTTTCAGTTAATTTATTGGGGTTTTTTATCTTGTGAGCTAGCCCTTGTGCAAGGGTCTTAAGGTAAGCTGTCCGGAGAAATATTTGTTTCTGAATCAATCTTCATCGAAACTTTTCTTTTTAATCTTCTTGACCATACCTCGTTTTCCCAAAAAACAAGTAGTATTAAATTGTTAAAACAGCTTTACCAAGTCAAAGTTTATGGATTGTATTACCTGGCCATGCATTCTTCAAACCGTACGTTATTGGTGCAAAAATGTAATTAAGTTTATGACAGATGATGAAATTTGTGAAAGTATTTCTTCAGTGGGCTGATCATTGGCAGTGGATGATCTGTGATGATTCCCCTGTGTGGTTACTCTATTTGTATTCATCGTGTTTATTTTCTTTCCTTTAGTGCATGGTTCTTCTCTCTCTTTGGTATCCAGTACGTCATCTATTTATTCGACAGTGAGTATAACGAAATGAACGATTTGGGTTTACTAATCAAAACTATTGAACTGACTGATCTTACTGTGCTAATTATTTTTGCCATTCAAGGAGGAGGGGGAAAAAAAGGCTTTTCATTTGATTGTGTTCTGAACGCTAGCTACGAGAGAAATGTTTACGTTCATAAAGATGCCTGTCGATATTTAGCAGTATCCTCATTAAACACAGACCTTAACGGACTAAAAGCAGGAATTTATTTTTGAAATCAGTATTTTACAACTACACTAAAGAAGTTTTGCTACAAAGGACCTCAGTAGATCTGAGGAGATTTGAACTTCATTACCTAAAGCACCCCAAAATTTGCCGAGTAGTCATTCCAGCCTTGTATTAATGATTTGCTACTAAAGATAAAAGGTTTTTTAATGCACAGGTTTTAATAATTCTAAAGAACTTATTTGTTCACTATGCCACTAATATTTTCTCCAAAAGTACGTATTCATTCAGAGTATCTGATCCTAAACTAAGGCTTACTGGAGTTTGAAAATACAGGGTTTTTTTCAAATGCGGGTTGCATTTGCTTATTTTCTTCTAATAGTCTCGCGAAGGATTTTCCATTTAAACGTACACTATGGAAGACCTTGTGAGTTAACATTATAGCTGTGCTGTAACGGGGAGGTGAGGCTGCAACATTCCGACCCCGTCTAGCCTGGCTTTTCTCTAGCTAGTTGTGACGTTAACCGCAGCGAGCCGGTTCCAGGGGTCCAGCAGGTTCCAGCCCACACAAGACTGTCCAGAAGTATCCGGCACAGGTGGTTAATTCCCAGTGGCTTCACTGCTGTTCACGTCCAAGCTAGCCAGATTAAAGGTGCCTCATGTGTTCCTGGCATGCTATGATCACCGTTTTGGGGGTTTCCTAAAGCACAAGCCTTTTAAAAAACAGTGGATAATAATTATTTCTGAAATACGTGTTAATTGAACAGGACCTTCAATTGCAAATTCTTACGCGAGTATGGTGCGTCCTCATGCTTACCACACGTGCACGGCTGAAAAAAGCGCATGCGATACAAGAGTAGGTGGAAGAACTTGCTCTTGGAACGTTGTATATAGCTGTCTGTGAAGTCTGGCAAGCCAGTATAGTGTTATTGAGCATTATTTCACATACACGTTTCGCTGTTAGGAGGCTACATTTGTAACACGGCCTTAAAACGTTGATAATAAATTGAAAATATCGCCTTGCATTGTTGGCCTTGCCTCAAGCAAGGTCCATATGAAGCCAAAACACATAACATATTGGAAGGATGGAAAACAGACCTTTTCCTCTAGGTTGTTGTTTGTAACCCTGAGAGCCACAAGGGTGCTGCTGTCTGAGCTTCTGGTTTATGTGCTTGCAGCCCAAGCACAAGTGGCTCTTAATACTGTGGTTTGATGGGTATAATTTTCATGGTGGCTGGTAGTGGACGTGTTTACGTAAGGACAGCGGAGTCTGCAACTTCCTACCATGTACTTCTCTTCAGCTGATAACTTTGGTTAGAAACAAGCCATAATAGCCACAATTTCGTCATGCAGCCCGCAACGGAGGGTCGGTCCATCCACTTTGCATCCTCGTATAACTAGCTGTGTGTCCTCAGTTTTTTATCACTGCAGTGCCTAGGCAGCACCCAAGTGGGGGTGATTTTTTTTTTTTCCACGTCACTTTGGAATGCAAAAATGTGATCTCCATCCCATGGAGAGCTGAGCATGGGAGGAAGGGAATTGCCTAGGATCAGCCCTGTCCTGTGACAGTCCTGGCTCTTCAAAGCCTCGTGCTGTCTCTTACGCGTGGAGCCAGGACGTCACCCTTCCACGGTTCAGACTCAGAGGTGCACTAGGAGGCAGGCGGGGAAGGGGAGCCCAAATTCCTTTCTACAGGAAGAAGTGCTGTACGAGCAGCTTGTTTTCTTTTTCCTGAAGAGTAAATAAATTAGGAGATTATCTTAGGTTGAATATGGATGTGGGAATCCAAAATAAGGAACTCGCATTAGAGTTTTTGAAACGCAAAGAAAAAAAAAAATTGAAAAATTTTATAAATTTGTCAGGCTGGTCATGTTGTAATAGCCTCATGTGTTTTCTTCCATTTCTATTTTATAGCCGGAAGAGAAGTGCCAGTCAGAGGTAAGAGCACATCATGTTTGACAGGCATAAATGTTCTGTCAAGACACTCTGTGTTCCTTGTCTTGCTATTTTATTTCTCCATGTTACGGTGCAGTAAAGTGCTCTCTTAAAATATATAGATTCGCAAGCTACGAAGAGAGTTGGATGCATCCCAAGAAAAAGTGTCAGCTCTGACAACTCAGTTGACTGCCAACGTGAGTACAACTCTGAGAACAAACACTAACAGGGAATGCATTTAACGCACCAATTACCACCCCAGTTTTGATAAGTGACAAAAAGATTTCATGTCGGAAAGATTTCATTCAAGAGTTCAATGTCATGAACATTCGGTTCACATTACCTGTGTGTTTAAAAAAATAACTGCATGCATGTGTTACCCTTCCAAAAATAACGTCCTCTGTCCTACTGAATTATAATATTCATTTGGCTTTATAGGTATGTAAACCATCTTCAGATCTTGAGAAAATCATTGAAGAGGGAGTCTTTTTTTGTAAATAGTGTCTTGCTTTGACATTTGGGTGAGATGAGATACAGATGATACAGGTTATGATTGGCAAGAATAAAAATTGGTACAAATGTGGACTGAAATGCATTATATTTTGCTATCGCATAAAGATGTGGGCTGATGGCACAATAGGTAATAGCGGCCTAAGGGGCTGCGAGAACTCATTTAAAGTTATGCCTAAAGAGTGGACATACCTGTTTTTTAACTAGTGTAAACAATACTTCTGCTTGTTTCCTCTAAGGAATTTGATGAATATGTAATATAAGACACTCAGAAAAAAAAGACTTGGAAGCTAGGAGGTGTTGAGGCAACACTATGTATGACCCTGAGCAAGTTTATTTGTGTGTTCTGTGCTGTAGTCGCAGATAACAGAAATCTGCAAACCAGAAGCTTGCTAGAAAAATAAGCAATTCTAGAGTAAATAAGCTACAGATGAATAGTCAGCAGATCGGATCATACTGACATCCGAGTTTGTGGGAATCAATAAACATCAGAACACATGCTACTGAAGAGGACATTCTTGTCCATCAGCTCTCTGACTGGTGGAATACGAAACTTGGCACAGTTAAGGGCAGCTTTCGTCTGAGCAGTAACACCTATTACAAGAAGGATTTGGGGGAAATCTACTGTGGTGTTCACTGCAGGCATCACAGTGCTTCATCCAGCTTGCAAAATGGAAAAGGGAAACCAAGAACACCGTTACTGGACAAGTCAAATAAAAGGGCTTTGCATGTAACCACTCGGTCACTTTCCCAAGCGGAAGAGAAAAAAATGTAAAAATCTTCCAAAAGCTAAATCTTACATTTGCCTTTCAAATACAAAGGGGACTGGATACATGAGTTGCTTTTCATCCAGAAGCTTCTTTTACATGCGAGACAGTAAGAACCAGATTCTCTTGCATACACCTTTTTATCATTTTGTTAAATAACCCAGCTCGTGTCCTTCAAACAGAGAACTCGTCAGCTCTGCGACTCATCTAGCTCCGCCTTCGTTTTGTTAGGTTCTTCTTCACGCGGCGTTCGGTTTCGGTAGGCTGTTACTCGACACACCGGAGTTAGCAGCTTTTCTCCAAGAGTACTGAGTAGCCCGGACGACTGTGTGCCTGCCCCAGCCGCCGTTAAATTGCCCGAGGATTCGTGTATGGTCACGCAGGGAATAGTTCTTAACATATGCCGCTGCTGTACGTTATTGTTTAGATTGGGGTCGTTTGGTGGGGTTTGGTGTGGGGGTTTTTTCCCCCCAAACAGTTAGCATCATTTCTTTTGATAATATTCCATTTTTGCGTCGTTCATTTTGCTAAATTGTAGGGCTGTTTTATTGATGCTATTTAAACGTCTTAGACTTGGACTTGCCCCTTATATGTCCATAAATAGGCCACAGTCTGCTGCAGAGATGTTGCTATAACTGTCCTAGTAATACGTTTCAGTCTTTAGCCACCTCTTTTCAGGGGAACGTAGTCTTTTTCCATGTAAAAGGCCAGGTCTGTTCCCCAAAAAGTTAAGGCTAATAAATGCTGATTGTTAAGACACTGCTTTATGGACAAGTCTTTTACGCAAGATTTTTTTTTGATAAAATGCTTTTAACTTAGGCAATTTGAATTCATCTCTGAATTTATTATTTTCTCCCTGAATTTTCTTGTATACACACCACAGCACACTCTCAGGCCGTCGGGGGCAAGAATTCGAAAAGGTTTTGCTCCAACTAGGAAGTGAAGATAACTCTTTTCATAGCTCACTGAACAGTTTCCAGATAGCAATAATTTCAAGGTGCTTGATCCGGTTTTGAAAGAGCAACTTTCTCTTAAGGTTCAGGTCAAAGCATCAGGGGGTTGTGTCCCATTATCAATCCATGCGGTCCTGCTTGCCCGTTTATTTTTTGCTTTTGCAAAGTATTGCTGAGGATTCTTGAATATCAGTTTTGTTGCTCCCTGTTCATCCACCCCCAACAGAAGCTTTGCAGTCTGTGTTTTTTAAAAAAATATTTAGATCTTCATACATGTGTAGCTTGAGGGTTTAAATTACTTTTTGCTATTTTCTCACAGTCTCAGATCTGCTTATTTTCATAGGGGCTGATGGGAATGAGAGATGCACATCCCCATGTTATTGTACTGCTCCTGTTTGTTTTCATTGCGGATGTGAGAACAGTTATTTAGGATAAGTCAGCTGTGTGCTGCTGATGAATAAGTCTGGAATAGCTCTGTGAAAGGTTTTGCTATTCTGTATATATTTAGGTGAGAGAATGTCCTTTTCCGCTTGGAAAGATTTTGCACAATTTTACTTGCCGTTGTGTGTATAGTATTATTTTTAATAGAGAAATAAAACATGACTTTCTATGGTTAGTGTAGATTATTTTGCCCGAGACAAATATGTATTGACCTATGCCTGTATTCAGTTATTGGTGCACGTGCATATACATATACATGTATATCTATAACACAGTGCCATGTCATGGCACCAGAAACATGCTTCTCTTTTATGAAGTTCCTTTCCATCTTCTCAATCTACTTTTCCTTCCTGTTACTTCCCAGTCATTTTCAATTCCTAGCTGATGTCCTTAACAGAATCAGCACTGGGTTCTCAGTGCTTCATAGGAAAAGAAGAAAGGCAGTTGGCCAAGCACCAGGAGGCTTTGGCTGATGGTTAGCGCAGGGACCTTGGATGCAAACAAGGTGCACTCAAATATTGGAGAAGTCTTTGGGTCAGAGGTGGGTATCTCAGCCGATAAAGCATCTGGCAGACTGGCTGCAATGCTGCGGTGGTCCTGCCTCCATCCTTGTCCCTCTCTGCAGAGGAGGCATCTCTGGACTGAACTGTCTGACTTGGCTCTCAGAGTTCTCCTGATGGGGTAGCGCAGTGAGAATCTCCACCTCTGTGACTTCCAGCGTCTTTTTGCCTTAAAAATCCACAAGGAAAAGAGTGATCTAGTTGGAGGGAAGTTTCTGCCTGGCTTTCCTCTATTTAAAACTTGCCTTGTATTTTATTTACTGTTTTCTATTTCATTTTACTCTTTAGGGTATCCTCTTGAAACTTAGGAGTGACGTTTTGGGGTTTTTGTATATTCTTTGGGAAAAGATTTAAACTTTTTGTGAAAAGCTTTGTGGCGAGAGTTACCTTTACTGCATGGGGGTACCTGAAAGCTATCACTAGGTAATCTTATATGGCCCACATAAAAACTCCAAAACCAAGTCTGATTTCACAAATGAACAGCAGGAGATGTTTAGAAATATGGATGGATTTGTCTCTTTTTCCTCTCTACATTCTGTGAGAGGAGATCTTTTCATGTCATTGCTTGCAATAGCTTGGGGACGTGGCTAGATAACCAAGGACATCCTTCCATGCCTTTTTGGTATCAGGAATACTTTCAGGTGACAAGGTGTATTCCCTAAAGCGTCCTTTAAAAACCTCAGTTATTTAATCTGTGAGATGTTTCCAGAAAAAATTGAATCTAATATGTCTTTCTATTTCAACAAAGTGGCGAAATGTGTTTTCCATTTATCACAAAATCCAAGCAGCTTTAAACAACTGAGACAAGTACATGAACTGGATTAGTTTGGGATGTGGTTCTTCAAAAGACCTTAACTCCTAGGGAGGTGTTTTTGTTCTCGATGTATTCTGGATGTAGGATTGCCCATTTTACAGAATAAATGAGAATTCCAAACTGGAAAAAAATTCCTGTTTGCTACTCTGTTAGAGTATGTTTGAGATAACTGTCCTGGCTATTGAAATCATGGTATCAAAGAAGCAGATGTAGCCGCTCACTGAGGAGCCACCTCCAGGAAATCTCCTCATGTGCCAGGTCACGGTATTGCTCCTACATCTGTGTTTTCTAAAGCTTTTGGTAGCAGCTGCTGCCGAGCAGGGCATGGTTTATAGCCTAAATCTGCATCGTTTCGTAGTGTGCTGCTAGTTGTGGTTGTACATGAAAGGGCTGTCATTTTCTAAAATTTTGAAATTGGTCTGTTACCTTTGGCATTGCTAATTTTCCACAATTAAATTGTTCCTGATAATTTGTTTGCAAGCATTTTTCACAACGTATGCTCTACTCATTTGACCTTTTCTAATCGGCGTTATTTTCTCCATATCATTTACACGACAAACAATGTCGTGCGCTAGGTGGTCCATTTAAATACCTGCAGAAATATTCTTGTTGGGGGGAGAGGACAAACTACTTCTATATGGTTTTAACTTTCAGGCTCACCTGGTGGCAGCATTTGAGCAGAGCCTGGGGAACATGACCATCAGACTGCAGAGCCTGACAATGACAGCGGAACAAAAGGCAAGCTTGAAAAGTGTTTGGGGAAGTCTTAACTTCTATTTCTAGCAAGAAGCTTGTGCTTTTTCTGTAGTTGGG